>PVKA01019461.1:19965-42139 GCA_004027165.1 Ctenomys sociabilis | reverse complement strand
AGAGAGAGAGAAAGAAAGAAAAAGAAAGAAATCAAAGAACAGCAAACGCTGCCAAGGCTTGGGGAGAAAAGGCCCTTCTACACTGATGAAGGGAACGTAAACCTGTAAAACCACTGTGGAAATCAGCATGGAGATTTCTCAAAAAGAAAAAAAAAGAACCAAAACTAGAAATTCAACTCAATCCAGCCATCACAGGACAGAAGGCCTGCTGGGCACACCCGACCCAAGCCCCAGAGGGACCAGAGTCTGTTGGAGTCTCCTGCCTTGTCTGGAGCCTGGACACCAGAGTGGCCCTGAAAGGTACACACTGACAATCACCCCATCTGCCGCAGAAGCCATCAAATTCTGTTTACACAGTGTAACCTGCAAGGAAAAGCCACAGCCTTCGAAATGCGTCAGTGAGCAGTGTCATTTCTAAGTGGTGCTTCCCTTCCAAGCCTGCTCAATGGCAGGAAATTAAAAGGTCACTATTCTCACCCCAAGCATAAGTTGCAAGCACTTCATAAGCACTGTCATCTCCTGCACACCTAGTCCGTCCTCTGCTGGAGCTCACACAGAGTGGGCCCTGCCCCTGCTCTACCCTCCTATGACAACTGAGCGCACCCAGGCCCAGGGCCCCACAGTAGCCAGGACAGAGCACTGAATCAGAACTTGGCTCCTGCGTAGCCCTGCCACTCACTGACATGCGAACTCAGACACACTGCGTAACTTCTCCAAACTTCACCCCCTCCCCAGATAAAGTGCAAATATAAATAAATTTAAGAAATGAAATAAGGTTAGCTGCATACAATCTGTAAGTCCAGTTTTACTGGACCGATTAGATGACATCGACAACTTTTACAAATTAGAGCTATCTTAAACTTTTCCCAGTTTCATCAATTTTTCCAGCTTCTCTAAGATACAGCAGAAGACTGAGAATCATCTAGGAGAGGGTAGGTAGATGTGGGATGTGTCCCTAAAAAACTAACTGGGCAAAAGCTAGTGTCATGGCACATGGCATTTACAAAATAAATCCTAACAGCCAGACTCACACTGCCTGCAAGGTCACAGGCCAAAATGAGGGAAAGCAAAGGAGGAAGAAGGGGAGGAGGAGGAGGAGGATGTGGAGGTGGAGGTGGAAGAGGTGGAGGAGGACGAGGAGGAGGTGGAAGAGGTGCGGGTGGAGGAGGTGGAGGAAGAGGAGGAGAAGGAGGTGGAGGAGGTAGAGAAGGAGGAACTGGAGGAGGAGGAGGAGGAGAGAGGAAAGCTGCAGATCTGCACAGGGCTCCCTAGGAGAGTGACCCAGAGCTGGAGGTACACTGGGAGGGGAACCCCGCACTAATTATGTCTTTCTCCAGGCAAGGAGGAAGAAAGCACATACCAGGCTTGGGGTGTCCCAGACAGTTAGGAGGTGCCTTTTAGGGTCCTCCTCAGTCCTTCCCCCAGTGTCTACTGCCTTGATCCATCTAACCCCACTTCTGAAACTGGCTCTATTGCACGCGCGTGCGCGCACACACACACACACACACACACACACCATTTCCCTTCCAGCAACACCCACAGGACTAGAAACTAGCAAGGGGAACTTTAACCAGCTGTGTAAGACCCACACCTTCCCGCTGTACTTCCAGGAAACAGAAGTGCAGCCCTGTGAGTCCCTGCATCCCAGGATGGACTCAGGCTCTTCCCTGATGAGAGCTGTGCAGGTTGGAGCAGGTGTGTGCCCCAGAGTCCAACGTGCAGAGCTGCCCACACCGTGGGCATGGCCTTCACTCTCAGGAAACCTGGGTGGCACCCTGAGCAGAGCAGTGGCCGGCTTTGCCCCATCTAAGCTCAGCTCCGCAGGAAATAAATCCACACCAAATAGAGGTTTCAGTAGCTGCTCCTCGGCATCCACAAAGCCACATCCATTTGCTGCTATAAAACACAGAGGTTCAGCTATTTGTACTTCTATTATTATCAAAAAACTGCTTCTGTCTGTTTAACATGATTTTCAAGCATAACCTCAGATTTCAATTATGAGCCCACTGAGAGTATTTCTCTATACCCAGTCTGCCTTTACTGTAATAGAATACTCAAGGAAAAGCAGCTTGTAGGAAAGGTTTGTGGCTCCTAGTCCTGGTGAGAGGCAGCACGGTCTTAGGAGGAGCAGAGCTGCTGCAGGGGCACAGCACAGACAAGAGGGGCAGGTCCCAGGGTTCCCTCTGGCCGCCGGGGCCCGACCTTGTCTCTGGAGGCCCTGCTTCCTGAGGCCTGCCCACAGCACCCCGCAGGGGCCAGGTCTTCCTTCACAGCCATCAAGGCCCACAGAGTCACGCCTCCCGAGTCCTGACAGCGAGGGCCTTCACCGCGGCGGTAAGTGACCACCATCCTCACTATTGATGAATCAAGCAAATCTGTGGTCGAGTTAATTAGTGCCGTGAGTGGACATCTTGTTACTGTTCTTGATGGGTAGCACAGAAGGTTTGCTTCAGAGTGCTGTGTTATCTCAGGGTTCTGTCACACACATAGAAAACCTAACACCGCACAGCACCCAGGACCTGCTGTGTCCCTACCAGAGGTCTCTGCGCATGTCCCTTGAAGTCCAGCCTTCCTTTTGCGAACTCTTCCCCTCCACTACTTGCTCTCTGTCCCCACAATTACCCTCACCATGGGAGACAGCAGTGTATGGTGGCTTCACCATCAAGTTGGTTCTTGCATTAGAAGCCTCTCTCCTTCCCCATAAATTTGATTTCCATGAAGCTAGATTCCATTAGTCTCCACTCTACAAAGAAAAGCATTCTTATTTTTTAGCAGCGCAAAGGCCAAATACCACTCCTCTAAAGGGTTCAGATGAATTTCGTCTTAGTTACTCTTCTCTTGTTGCTGGGACAAATACTCAGCACCCAAACTGAAGGAAGGAAAGGTTTATTTAGCTCACAGTTACGCAGTCCATATTCAGCTGGCTCCACAGCAGAGGGGCACATGGCAGAGAGCAGCAGTGCATGGCAGCTGAACAGCAACAGTGACAACAAAGAGCAATCGCTGCCAAGTCTGTCCCTCTGTCTCTTACATTACATGCAGGCTCTCTGCCCTAGGCTGGGGGAAGTGCACCCATAATCCCAGCAGTACTAAAACCCGTAATCCCAATCTTGGATCACATATAATCCCAGTGGATCATGAGTTAATCACAAACTCTAGAAGTCCCCACCCCATGACATGAGGCTTTGGGGGGACAGCTAGACACAAACCACAACAGCTTCATTTTCTCTAGAAGCATGGCTAGGGAGACACCTAACCAAAGTAGTGCGGGCTGACCAGAAGGCCTTAGAAGCTACCACTGGCAAACGAGTCACACAACGCAGCGCCCCCTGGTGGCATCAGAATGTTTTCTCTGTGTGAGGCCGTCCCAAGTCAGAACAAGGGGGTTTAAACAGGTGGTCTTCAGATTCAACTTCTCTGACAGTGGCTGACCCCCCAGGGAAACCCTAGTGACACACAAAAGCATGCTACATCCGGGTTTCAAGGAGCCACCTGCCACTCAGCAGAGGGACACCATGACTCATGAACTCCAAGACACCATCAGGCAGCCCTGGGGGTAGGGACAAAGGACAGCATGGCACCACCCCCAGGAGCTGACACAGTGTGCCAACTGGAGCTGGGATGAGGGGCAGGGGCAGCCCGAGCCCATGAATGGACCAAGACGAGATTTCAAGGCCACAGCAGCCGCCTGCACGTAGGAGATCCCTTGGGATGGGGCTTCCATTGTTCCAAAGGTCAGGATGTAAGCCAGCGGCGGAGCTGAGGAAGGCATGACACTGGTCCTCAGCTCCCCACACCGGGGTCCTCTGGCGCTTGCTCTAAATCCGTCCCTCATGTGCTCACTGTCTATCATTGGGGTCTGCAGGAGAGAAGAGATTTGAGACCATCACTGGTACAAGACTGCTCTTACAGGTGTAAGGTGTAAGCGCTACACGGCTTGGGAAACCCGAGTAAAAATCCCACAAGGCACAAGTCAGCCTGCTACTTCCTCACCTGATTCTCCCACAGACTGGCTCACTTGGCTTTGGATCTGGGCAAAACCAGCCACACCCAAACCCATCTTGGCCTGAGCAGAAAAAAGGTGGCCCCTGAAACCACTGAGGCCCCCTGGCTGGGTGTCTTGGAGGCCAGGGGCACTCTGGGGCAGGTGACAGAGCCCGGTTCACCAGCACTCTCCGTGCTGGGTTGGCTTCTCACAGCTGATGCTCAGAGCTGCAGTCCCTGAGGTCCCACGGGGGCTAAAGAGGGGTCCACTCAGTGGTGCTGCAACGTCCCACACAGCAGGGCCTGGAGTATCAGAAGCATGCCGTTCTTGTGGCCTGCCATGGCCAGTGTGAGAGAGGAAGCCATGCTGTCCCACCAGCCCCAGGCCCCAGACCCTGGGGGCAGGGAAGGTCATGTCTGCTGTGGGCCAGCCACGCTAGGCCACATCAGGCAGAGACAGACTCATCCATAGTGGGGCACAGTTCTTTGCTCAGAGCCAGGCCCTGTCAATGGGGCCACTCCTTCCACTGTGGTGCTGTATCCCATGGGCCACCTATTAGAAAGGCGATCCACTGTCCACAAATAGGCATGCTTGAAAGACAATTCAGGTAGCTGAGGGACACTGGAAACAGAGCCATCTGAAGATCGTGGCTCTATCATTGTCCCTCACAAGACAAGCAAGATGCCCAGGCCCTGCCAAGTGCCACGTGGAGTGGGATTCTAGTTATAGGACACAAAGGAAATGTCTTCAGCAGGGCATGCTGGCACACACCTGTCTCTGATTCTAGTCTTTGGGAGGCTGAGGCAGGAGGACCTCCTCAAGGCCAGTGCTAGACAGAACTGCACAGCAAGGTCCTTTTTCCAAGAAAAATAAAGTCATCAAAGAAAAACCTTCAGATAATGCTTTGTTGTGGATTCATGAGTAAACCCCAAAACATCTTCTCCAAAATAGTCCCAGCACAGGAAGAGGGATTCCCAGCAGCGGGGACAAGTTCTGCCACGGCAGGCCCTGGGTGGGCCGCCTCCCTCACGCGGGCGTGCGTCTGTGTGAAAGCTCTCATGCTGCGCAGCGGATCAGCACTCACGGGAAAGTGAGCAGACAGATGTCAGCGACGGTCTTCCAGGGACACGGAGCCCAGCTGGCCGAGGCGGGGGACTGGAGGGCCAAGGGACGCGCGCGACGTTAGCACGGATGAGTTCAACAGGGCTAAAGGCACAGGCTTGCCGTAATTTGAATTTCAAAGATAAATTAGCAAAGTTTAGGGTACCACTGCATCAAAAGTTACTTGTTTATTTGTAATTAACATTTTGATTGCCTGGACACTATCTCCGCTGGCAATCACAATGAACCGGCACGCACTGCCTGTCATCTCGGTGTCCTTTCAGGAGACTTCTCTGTATGTAGGAGAACAGTGGGCAGAATGGGAGAGGAGAGAGCAAGGCTGTAAGCCAAACAAGAAACAGGAGAAGGGACACATCATCGTGAGATTCCCTGGAAAGGAGGGCCCGTGCCCCCCACAAAGGGCGTGTGGGAATGTGCCCACATGCTAGGCGTGTGTGTGTGTGTGTGTGTGTGTGTGTGTCTTCTTAAAACAGAAAACACTCATCTTCTAAAAAATAAGGCCACCGGGAGCGCAGACGACCACACTAGGCTGTGAGCACGGATGTCCTCGGGGTTTCCATCCATCTTCCTTTCACATGCTTCCAGTCTGTAGAATCCAAACTTGGACACAAAACTCTGGGAGGGGCTGCATCTCCACAAGCTTCTCCACACGCTCCCTTTACAACCATTGAGAAACACACCAGGCCAGCTGCAGCCTCTCTGGGAGGTACAAATCACAGGAGTAATGAAAGTAGCTTGCAAAATGGGAGAAGAAACCCTGCTGTCATTAAGAGTAACTGAAGAAACGGAGTAGAAAGGCAAGCACAGACTCTGCCCACCTAGCCCTCTCCCTCTTGGTGGGCGCACACCTTGTGTGTATGTGTGCATGTGTGTGTGTGTACGTGTGTCACCTTCCAAATACAGCTCTGAGGGCCGGGGAGACAGCTCGGGAGAATAAGTGCCTGCCGCCTGGCAAGTGCAGGGTCCTGAGTTCAATCCCCAGTACTGCAAAACAAAATAAGTAAATAGATAGGTAAATAAACAGACACAGCCCTGGCCCTTTGCTTCTCAAAAAAGCATCTCAGAAAAGACACTGCTAACGGAAACCCACACAGAAGGTCAGCTACAGAACACGCAGTTCTTGTCCATCGACGGGAGAGCTGGGCCTGTCATGCACATGGAAACCCAATGGCTCCTTTCAGAGGGTGCCGAATACTGTTGGTCAAGGTGGGGTACTGTCAGTTTCCCTTGTGGATCCTGAGGGCACAGGAGCAGAGGGAACCCCACAAGAGCTCCCTGGAGGTGGGAGGGTGCGGCCCTCTCCCCACACCCTCAGGTGCATGCTCCTGTCTGAAGCGGCTCCTGCGGCACACACGGCTGCCACGCTCATCTGACCCAGGCAACCACAGGGCTGGGCTCAAGCCTGGACAGTCCGTGCTCCTGGCTCCGCACCGCCAGAGCATTGAGTGGCGGATGACGGCAGCAGGCAGGGCCCAGAGTCACCTGGCTCCCTGCAGGGGCCACACACATCCCACGGCCCAGCTCATCACCCTCTGAGCTCCTGTGCCTGCCCAGAAGGCCCTGAGCGCTGTGAGTAGTGATTTGAGAGATACAGAGCACTCAGCAGGGAGGCAGACGCACAAGCTCGGAACCTGTGCACAAGGAGCGGCACTTCAGGGTGTCTCCAGTGGAACTGGCTGGCTGGACAGGGGCTCCGCGGCTCCCAGGGCCCGCTCTGTTCTCTCTCGGTGGTGTACAGCCAGTTCATAGGCCAGTGTCTGAGACGGCAGGAGCCGTGAAGCACCAGGCAGCTGCTCCAGTCCATGGGGCCCGCACAGGGCAGCTGGCACACAGGACAGGGAGCTCCAAATAAACGAGCAGGACCTGTGTGCTCAGATCTGCTAGGATTTACACACGGCCCAAAGGGCAGCCAGACTCTGGACCAAACGCTGCCCATTTCCCAGCACCCAAACCCTGGCCCTCTGCCCCACACCCGCAGCCCATTCCAACTCAGGCCCATCTCCTCATCCACACAGTCTTTGCCGGCTCAGCTGCTGAATATCTGAAGGCGACATAAGGCTGAGTGACAGAGCAGGCCCTGCCCTTTGGGGGCAGGTGCAGCAGGGTACATGGGTCCCAGCACAGCGCTGGCTCTGGGGCACCCTGCTAACCATCTGGCCGTGGCTAGTGACCAGTGAGGAGCCTGCTGCATGCTCAGCTGGCAGAGCCAGAGGTGGGGGAGGGGGGCTCCAGGCGTAGCGCAGCAGGGCATCCGGCTGTGGGTGCTGCCAAGCACTGGCTCAGGATCCACCTGGCCACTCTGGTGGATGGGCCCCGCCCACGGGGGGGCTTGGTGTCAGGAAGTCAGGTGCTCTTCTGGGTCCAGGGGACCCTTGGAGCAAGCATCGGAGGAGCACGCAAGGGTAGGGGACACGGCCTTTGCACTGCCCCAGAGATGAGCAGCTCCCACACAGCGGGCCCCGCTGCAAGGTCAGCGCAGCCAGCTGACCATGAATGGAATCGCGGAGACCAGGTGCCAGTCGACCTCCTTTCTGTACGTCAGCCAACTCGGGCGATGTCACGGCAATGGACATCCATTAATTCCAACAGCAGGGCTACCCACCAAGCTCAACAGCCTACGCCAGGGCCCCAGGGCTCTATGCACACTGTCCTCAAATACCCATCTCCTGCAAGAAAGGGAGAAGGAAGAGCTGGAGAGGCGGGCCCCTGTGGTTCTGGGGCCCCACTGATACCTAGTGGCCTCAGACACTGACTCCACTGCAGGCCAGGGAGGGCAGCCTGGCCACCTTCTCCTGCCTCCCTCTCAGCACTGGTGGAGAAGACTGTGAAGGCTGCCATGTGGCACCTCCTCCGCAGCACCCTGGAGCTCTGGTGGGCGAGCACGGCTCAGCACTGAGCCACAGTACAACAAGCGGGAGCCTAGGCCAGCGAGGGATCTCCTCCTCTCACAGCTCCCCTACCCGCTGGATGGTAAGGTCTGAATCTGTGGAGTCAAGTGGCTTGTGGAGGAGCAGCAGCACGCAGGAGGCAAGGCCCGCCCAGAGAGCTCGGCCCCTGGCAATCACCCCTGCTCACCTCCCCAGGTGTTAAAGGAAAAACAGAGGGAAAGCCACACTGTCCCCTCCACAGGTCGGCCCATGGGGCGTCTGTCACAGCTTTGCCACATCAGCATGGAAGGGGACACCCTGCAGCTCTCACTAGGAACCAAGCCCAGCACCAACATACAAGGAAACAAGGAGGCTGGAAATCTAGCAGCCACGAGCCTGCGGCTCACAGGCTGCACAGCAGGACCCAGAGGGAGGCCTGTCCCTGTCCACACTGCCTACAACAAGGCCCAAGGAGAAGGTAGCAGAAAGCGTTTGTCGGGTGAAGGCACAAAAGCTTCCCATTCAAAGAGCTGATCAAGTGACATCTATTCAATGAGTTAAGGCACGGTAAGGACAGGGCAGCGATAAATACTAGGTTGACTATAGCAAGCAAAGCCAAAGGCCTGGGACCCTTCTGTAGTCATGATGTTGTGGAAAACAGAAACCAGGTATCTCCAGCAGCAAGAGAAACAGAGTGGGCACTCATGGAGGTGGAGAAGGCCAAGGCCCACATTAGCCTCTTGGGCCCAGGGAGCAGAGCTCTCCAGAGCCTGGGCCCAGATCAGAGGGGTGGGCGGCATTAGGACCTTGTCTGAGTTGGGCTGGGCGAGGGTCGAGTGCAGTAGAATCTTATGGATGCATTAATAGCACCAGGCTCTGCTTTTGAAGTTGGGCTTTGAGTACAAAGCAGACATTAACAGGGACACTCTGTAGTCACCAGACAAGCACAGAGCATTCCTGCCGCACTTGGGGCAAGAGGCAGAAACTTGCAGAACTGGGGCCTGGGGGTTTCGAGCTTTTGATTTCCTAATAGTAACAGGATCCAGTGTTTCCTGAGCTGGGAATTTGCTGAGTAGAATAATCCCTCTGTCTGCCTGAATACAGTGTGCGAAATGTAAAACAATAATGGAACATTACACCCATACCATCCCAGAAAAGAACAGGTAAAATAACCTAAAAGTGTTACCATTGATTTATCAAAAAATTACCGAACCAGGCACCGTGGCAGCATCCCTTCCGGTGGTAAGCAGATACTATTGACAATCAAACACTTACCTAATAATTACTCAATTAAACATTTTCTGGCTGTCTGCTTTATTATGACATAGTGAAACACAGTAATAATCACCCTAATGGTCTAAAGACTATTTTTAACAAAAACCAGATGCAAGCGGTTTTAAATATCAGCTACTATTTCCTTTCTGATGTCTAAACACAGCTTTACGAGTTGCAGGCCTCTCGGGCTCTTCAGGTAGGCAAACCGAGTGCCATTTGTCTTCCCTGGGTGCCATTAGTGACTCCAGCTAAGTGTGTCCAGGACACAAACTTGGGGTGAAGCTCTTCCAGTGTTTATTTTACACATACACAGTGATCATTTTTGGATTAATGCAACTTCCTGCCAAGTGAGGACCCCTATCCTGAGCTATGCAGCATAACATCTGCTCCCCTCCTCTGTCACTCCAGGAAAGCTTTGGAAGCACTTCACAAAATTTCACTTGGCCTGCTAGGACTTCTCCTAGTCACAGATGTCACCAGAATGCAACAGAGCCTCCTTTGCTGCTCCTTTCTAACTCTGTCCCTGAGTGCTGGACCACAGCCCAGTATGCAGAAAAGATGCATGGCCAGAAGAGTTTGGAGTAGAATAGGAACACATCCATCTGCACCTTGCTCCAAGCAATAAAGCAAAGTTTGCTAAGGGAAGCAATAAAGCTGTTTGTGAGCTTGCTGCTTTTGAACAGGAAGAAGAACTCTCCTCCACAATAGCAGTGCAGGACACTGCCCCAAAGCAAGCCCACCACAAGCCTGCTGCACTCCGCCACCTCCACATAGCTCCGCAAGGAAAGGTCCTTGTGTGGGGCCTGCTCCTCCAGGAGGACGTGTCAGGAAGGCCCACCAAGGCTCCAGCACCTCCCCTGTCACTGGCCCCAGGAAGTGAAGTTCTCGTCTGCACCAGGGTTGTCTGCACTTAGAACAAGGCTTCCTGAATGCACAAAAGCCAGCTCTGTTCAATTACACACCTCAGACAGTGACCTTCACCCTGTGCGTGCACGACACAAGCGTCTCACACACAAACTGGCTCGATGATGACACTTCTGAGAGACTAGGGTAACACACCCATGAAGTGGCCAGCTGACCCCAGTAAGTGACTAACCCCAAAAGGGAGCGAGAAGCCCGCCTGGCCTCCCTTCAGCCATGAAAACACAAGGGCACCTGGGAAGCCAGACAGCCCCAGCCAGGGGAACAGGCCTTGCTGACACTGGCTTCAGTCCCTGAACTGCAGGACGAGTGCCAGAATCAGCATGGGGCCGAGGCGCCTGCGTGTGGACTGGGCTCTACCTCCAGGAACTCTCAGGACTACCTTCACCCGAATGGAGGTGATGTCCTGTCATACTGCAGCAGTTCCTCTGCACCCTAAGAGAAGGAGCTGGGGCTCAGCACTGCAGCTGGCACGGGGGCAGGGGCAGAACCACTGTCGAGCTCTCTGTTGAAGGCTACCACTAGCATCTGTCTGCTTGCTACTGACCGCACAGCTGCTGCCTGACTTTGGTCCTCAGGATTCTAGAATAAACCCAGGAAGTAACCCTTCCCGGGCTGCTGCCTTCCCAGCTTGGATCTCTTCCACCAACATGTGAGATGGCACAACTCCACCCAGGCACACCATGAAAAGACCTGATCAGTGCATGTGTTGTCACATATGTGGGCCCTGCTGTCCTCAGAACATCAGCCCCAATCTCCAGAGTCATACTGAGCAGCGGCCTCGGGCATCACTCCAGCAATGAGAAATCCAGACCATCCAGACCACCTCCCAGGACAGCGGGTCCAGTGCAAAGGGCTCTGAGGCAGCACCAAGAGGCGACACGAGATCTGCTCAGAGCCCCAGCAGCAGCTGCCGAGGCCATGCAAAAGCCACCACTGAGCAAGGCAGGTGGCGTCCAGTGCACAGAAGAGGCCACTCCAGGGAGGCACTCTGTGCTGGTACCTCCGCAGCTGACCTGAAGCCCAGCCCAGAGCTGTGTGGCGAGTCTTCCAATTAGCACGCGTTGAAAGAAGGATGCAGACACTCAGCAGGGTGCGCTCCGCAGAAGGTGAGCACACAGGCGAAGCCCCGCCTTGGGCAGCTCAGTTCGAGTCTCTAGTAACTTGGACCGGGCCTGCCAACCCATCGCCCAACACGCACTTATTAACTGCCTGCCCCCCCAAGCCTGAGGACTTCTCTGTGTCTAGGGGATGAGTCAGATCGGGCATAGCCGTGGGAGTGACCACCCACACCCCAGGCACTCGGGCCTGTGCACCCTGAAGCACCAGGCTTCTTGATCATTACTTTCAATCAAAGGTCCGCTGTGAGAATCCAGCATGGAAATCATAAATGTGTGCTCAGAATTCGGCGTGAGTGGCTCTCCATTACGAGGTTACTCGCCTAAATGGTATCTAATAGTTCATCGGCAATATCAGTAATGGCTCAGAGGCAGCAGCCTTGGAAATCACAAACTTGTTACTGGTAATTAGAAAACATAGCAATTCCTCAGTGAAGACTCGCTCTAACAACCCTTGCAGAAAGTTAGATCTGGCTCCCTCGGACGCTGGAGAAATTACACTGCACTTAAAAACGATACCAGCAATGTTAACCAACCCTCACTGAGCACTGGCAATCCCAACTAATACTTATATCCACCCAAACAAAATGCCACTCTTTCACCGTGTTACCCGAGCCTTACACTCCCTATACTACACAGCAAAAGGAGCCTATTGTGTTGCTAACGTACAACGCTCTGCCATGCAGGTACCAAATTCGTGGGCGAGTGCCTCAGTCCTGGTGCAAAGCACAATTCGTGAACAACAAGAAAGTGCTCCTTCCTTTTCTGGTGGTGTCCAGGTGTAAAGAAAGTGCCCATAGTGGTAGGAAAAGCTTGGCGTACGAACGGTCTTGATGTCTTCCGCTGTGCTGGGTCCTCTGCCCTCCCATCCTGATTAGATCTGAGAGAGCAGGGTCCAAGGCCTCTGCTGTGCAAGCTTCGATCTCCAGCAGCCTGCTGTCTGCACCGGTCCATGGGGCCAGCTGTGTGGCAAGCTGGGCCCAGGACAGAAGCTGTGTTCATGACTGCTCTTGGGCCCAGGTGCTGGCCATGGGCCCATCTGTTCATTTCATGAACGCATTCTGTTCAAATGCGTACTGACAGCCAAGGCCCTCAGGCCCAAAAATACAGCAGTGAGTAAGCCAAGCACCTCGGCCTGCTGACGTTCCGTGCTACAGAAATGTGCACCAAACACAGGTACTACACGAGGCTCTGAGAGACCAGCTCTAGAACAGACTGTGCAGAACAAATGCACAGTTAGCCCAGCCTATGGCAGTGGGTGGCGGAGCAGGACTCTGCCACCCAGCCAGGGCTGCACAGCCCTTGAGGTGGATTCAGATCCCCGCAGAGGCTTGGGATCTGGGAGCAGGGACAGCAGCACTCCCTGCGCCCCTCTGCACTGGCCAGCGATCTGCCAGCAGACTCCCAAAAGGTGTCAGAACCCGAAGCCTGAAGCTGAGCCTCCCCAAAGCACCACCTTGCATGTGCCACCTCAGCTGGGCCCACATGGGACCCTGCACTCCCAGGGGAGGGCAACCCGAGGTGCCTCCAAACACAGGCTGGGGGGGCATGTGGGTGGGAGTCCCATGCATGCAGAAAACCTTGTGGCCCTTCCTTTCAGAGCCATCTGCTTTCAATTACACAAACACACACAAGACCATGCTGAACGCGGGTCACGACTCCTGGCACCAAAACGCAGGAAAGAGGAAGGCAGACTCACTTGGCTGTGTCCGGACTCACAGGAGGGGCACGCGTGGCTGCACGCTGGCACACGTCCCTCTGCCCTCCCGCCGTCCTCAGCACCGCTGCACAGCTGCGCACCTGCTGCGCCCAGTCCCATCAGGGCCTTCTCCAGGGAGGGACGCTGTGCTCTGCTTCTGACCGCTGGCGCAGCACAATAGTCCCCACAGAGCCTACGGCTCACCTGGCAGAGCCCCTCAGGCACCTCTGACTCACGGCTTGCTCGGGGCTGCTGGCTCAGGGCAGCCACAGTAATTTAATGGGATCTAGCAAGGTGCTCCTTTGCAAAGCACCGCACTTTCACCACACTCCTGAAACCTTTCTTTGGGAAACAAATCCCTGATATGCAGCAGGCACAGGCTGTGCGTTACCATCTTGCCGATCTTCCGGAGGCTGCTGCATTTGGTCAGGTTCGCCTAGCTCTGTGTAATGAGTACAGCAGGAGGGTGGAGGAGCTGTGGTTCCCTAGGCTCCAGAGGGCAGGATGGGCCACAAGCCAGCACCTGCAGCCCTGTGGCCAGGACTTGGGCCATGCTGTGCTGTTCACACTGATGACAAACACGGAAAGTGGGGAGGCTGAAGCCTCGGTCGCTGCTGCGCGTGCACAGGGTCTGTGCTGCGTCTCCCAGGGGTTCCGCACGCTGCTTGTGGGTCCGGTCGTAATAACTTCCTCTTCCCTTCACGCAGAAAGGGAGCTGCCACGTTCACCCATGGCGCTGGCACTCTCCTTATTTCTTGCTATGGAGGTGTGTTTAAGTAAACAAGCAAGTTAGCTGGGCTCACACCTGCCATCCTGATGCTCTAGGAAGCTGAAGCAGAAAGATCCCAAGTCAAGCCAGCCTGGAAAATTTAGTGATGTGGTGAGATCTTCTCTTCACAAACTAAAAAGGCCTGGGGACATGGCTCGGTGCAGAGGCGCTGGGCTCAGCTCCCAGCGCTGCAGAAAAAAGTTAAAGGCACTACATTAAATTAACTCACTTCCATTGCATACTTGTAGAAGAGCTCAATCAGAGAAAACCTCAAGCCGGACTATTCTTCCTAGTCAGAGCCTCAGAAAGCACTGCTTCTCTTTTCTGTGCCCTCAGGAGAGCGAGAAAGGACCAGAAGCTTCCCAGGAAGACCCTGGAACTAGCCCTGCACTCAGGTATGTCTGCAGGAGAACGATGGGTGCGGCACCACAGCACAAGGCCCACAGCCCCTCCCGGGCAGCCCTTCCCGCCTTATGCCAGATGACGGCCTGCCCACGGGAGAGGACAGACCACGGGGCCTGGCACAGTGCGCCCAGGCCACACCGCAGCGCAGGAACAAGGCGGGCGCTTACCTTGCATCGTCGCTTTCGTTGGTTCTGAGAAGAGAGGAATGAGCAGGAGGTAGATCAGGTAGACGAAGGAGAGCCCATTGTACCGGAATGCACATGCTGCGGTGGGGAGAGAAGAGAGGAGACGCGTTATCACAGCGGGGTGGAAGCTCAGCAGCACACCTCAAGTGTGGGAGACGCAGCAGCCTCACGGTCCAGCAGCGTCACTCCCCAGCAGACATGACAGTCACAAGCTACGCGCTGAGGCTGTCTGTGAGGCATCATGTGCAACAGGGCGTGAAGCAGAATGGAAATGCACGGTCCCTGCTCTCAAAATCCAACCAGGAAGTGTAAAGTTAACAACAGAACAGTTTAAAAAATTTATACAGCAGTAGCTTGGTTTGTCAGCTTAATTTGTTTAACAGTGGGGGGAACAGGGAAGCATTTGTGCTTTTGTGTGGAAGATAGCCGTGGCGAGTCTGTCAGCCAATGTGGAGCTTGCCAATGGAACCAGAATGCTGTCACATATTTTTAAGAAGTGAATTGTGTGTGAACAGAGCGCTCACGAGTCGCAGTACCACTGCAACAGCTACAATAATTACTAAAGACACGTTATAGACATAACTGTAACGTGAAACACAGAATGTCAGGACAACATTGGAGTAAACGCGCAGGCTTTTCGCAGGCCATTGAAGTTACACAGCCATCAGCCTCAAGTGCCCTGTTATACTTCAGATACCCAAAACGCAAAAGCATATGGTAGAGTCACAAAAGAGAAAAAGAAACTAAAGGATGCCGTGGGAGAAATCATCAAAAGACAGGTAGAGAAGAAAGAAAAAATCAGAAAATAAAAATAACCAGCTCAGCTGACTAAGCACCTGCTTAGGGGCCAGGGCTCCACCCCTGGAGACCCAGGCCATGCCTGCCCCGGCCCCAGGTGCACTGAGCCTGTGACTGAGTCTGGGCACGGTGGCGCATGCCTGTAATCCCAGTGCTAGGGAGCCTGAAAACAGGAGGATCACTACGAGTTGGAGCTGCATAGTGAGACCCTGCACAAGAACACAAAAACAATGTACAAAATGGCAGTAAGAATATTTTGCTTATCAATGATTACCTTGAATATAAATGTACTAAGTTATCCAATCAAAAAACAGAGGGTGACTGAATGGATTAAAAAGCCCAACTCTGTGCTACCTACAAAATCTGCACCTCACCTTTAGGACACAGAAAGTGAAAGTAAAGGGATTGAAAAACACTTCCAATAGAAATGGAACAAGAGCAGGGTAGCCATGACTATCTCAGAAAACAACAGATTTTACATAAGAAACTAAGATGAGACAAAGGACATTATGCAGCCGTAAAAGGTCAATTAACGAGGAGGGCGAACGGCTGTGACTGCTTGCTCCAACACATGTAGAGCCCTCACTGTGTCAGGTAAAAGGTAGAAATGAAGGGGATGGCACCCAGGGTGCAACAGTGAGAATGCAGGCCTCACGCTCAGTGACAGAAAGGCCTTCCCAACAGAAAACGGAGAGGGACACATCCCACTTAGACATTAGACTGGGCCAGTCACACACACAGAGCACTCCGTCCACAGCAGCAGAATGTGCATTCTTCTCCAGTGCCTGGGAAAGATTCTCCAGGACAGATATGTCATACCAGAAAACACATTTCAAAAAAATTTAAGGCTAGAATCATGGCAATACCTTTACTGACTGAGGTGCTATGAAACTAGAAACTGGTAAACAGGAAGACTTTTGGGAAATTTACAAGTACACTGAAATTAAACAACATGCACCTGACCAACCTATGGGTAGAAAACAAAAAAGCGGAGACATTTAAAATGTGATGAGACGAATGAAAAGAGACACAATGTTTGGGATGCAATAAAAACAACGCTGAGTTCACTGCAGTAAATGCTTCAGTAAGAAGAAAAATGCCCTCCAATATACTTCAAGAAACTATAAAAGAACAAATTAGACCCAAAACTAGGAAGGAAAGAAATGATAAAGAGCAGAGTAGAAACAAATGAAATAGCAGAAAACAACAGATGATCAATGTAAAAAACATTTGTTTTTTGTAAAGATGCCAAGAGTGATTGACCTCTGAGGAAAACACAACAGACAAAATCAGAAATTATCAGCTGCCACAGAAATATGAAGGACTATAGGAGACGACTGTGAACTTTAAACGACCAAATTCCTAGATGCATTCACCCTAGCACAATAGAATTATAACGAAGGAGAAAATCTGATCAAACTAAAGATGAGTATGGAAACTGAACAAGTAGTAAGCTCTCATGTCAAAAAAAAAGCCCAGACCCACCAAACGTTTTCAGAAGAAATACCAATCCTTCTCAATTTCTCATAAAAATTGAAGAGGAGGAAATACTTCCAAGTTTATTTTGGCCCCAATGTTTTTCTCATAACAACACCAGAAAAGGATACCACAAGAGATGGTTAAGTATTAGACTAGTATTGCTGACAAAAAGGGCTATAAAAATCCTCCACAAAATCCCACTAAACTGAATTCAGGCACACTAAAAGAATCACTCACCAACAGCTTGGTTTTCTCCCAGAAATGCAAAGATGGTTCAACCTCCACAAGTACATAAATGCAATCCCCAGATTACCAGAACGGAGAGTAAAAATGATAGGACCACCTCAAAGACACAGAATAAGTATTTGAAACAAAAAACCCTCATATGATTTTAAAGCCCTCTCAACAAATTAAGGACCGAAGGAATGCATTTCAGCGCAACAGCAGCTGACAGCACGCTCACCAGTGTAGAGCCAAAAGCTCTTCCTGCAAGTCAGGAGCAAGACCAGGGTGTCCACCCTTGCCACCGGGGCTCTCAGAACTGAGGCCCCAGCAGAGCAGCTGGGCAACAGAAACATAAAGGCATCCAAAGCGCAGAGGGGCAAACCTGCCAGTGCTTGCTAGTGCACAGCCTCAGACATAGAAAACCCTAACAATGCCACAAAACAGTAATAATTTCTAAAAATCAGTTAAGCTACAGAACACAAAATCAAAATACAAGAATCAATCATATTTATATGAAGCAAACTACCTGAAAAAAACAACAAAATAATCCTGTTCATAAGAGCTACAAAAAAAAAAAAAAAAAAAAAATTTAACTAACGAAGTAAAAGTCCACTGCATACTAAAGAAAATATTGATTTACAGGTGAAATCACAAGTGAACGGAAGGATACCCCATGTTCATGGGTTGGGAGACTCAATATTGCTAAAATGTCCACACCACCCTCAGTGATGCACAGATTCAATGCAATCCTATCAAAATCCCAGTGGCACTTGCTCAGAAATTTAAATTAAAAAAGATAAAATTTGTTAGGCGCCACCAGAGAGCCTAAGTGGCCAAAGCAATTGTGAGCAAGGAGCACAGCTGAAGGCAGGACCCTGCCCAGCGTCAGAAGACACAGACAGGGTCTGGCATGACCTCAAATATATCAAACAATGAGCCAAAGAGAGAACTCAGAAATAAATCCACGCAGTTCCTTTTATTTTATTTTTTTATTTTTATTTTTTTTGTCTTTTTGAGACAGGGTCTCACTATGCAGTTCAAGCTGGCCTTAAGCTCACTTTGTAGCCCAGGCTGGTCTCGAACTCACAACAATCCTCCTGCCTCAGCCTCCCAAGTGCTGGGATTACAGGCCTGCGCCACCACGCCCGGCTCGCAGTTCCTTTTAGAAAGAGGCACAAGAGCACAGAAGAGGGGGGCACTCCCTCCAATAAGCCATGCTGGGACGCAGGCCATCCACGCGCAGCAGGACATATGGCCCTCACCCTGCAGCACACACATGGGCCCTCTTACCTGCCATCCTACACCCAGTCAACAGCAACCTGAAATGGGGAATTCGACAAATCCTGTTTTAAATCATGCAGCCCTTGCACAACCAGCTTCGTGTCCATCCTCCGCAGTTGTCACTTCTCAGTCCTCCTGTCCCTGCTGGGCACACTCAGCCCCTGGTCACGTGGCTGCCAAGCCCAGTGACCAGATGGATCCAGTAGCACAATCGTAAGGTTCAAGTTCAGCTGTGACCTCATCAGCTGTGCTAAAATATGTGCCAGGGATATGGATAAGGACTCTAAAAATCACTAGGAAGTGGATTAAAATGTAAGACCCCAAAACAGTAAGACACCATAAAACCCACAGTACAAGGGGAGACTAGTGCTCTGCTACAGCATGCTGCTGGAAGACAGTGGGTGGCAGAGATGGGACCTGACTCCAGAGGAGGGGTAAGGGGCAGGGTCCCTGTGGCTGCAACACTTGGCACCCCAGAGCAGTGATCCCTGAAGGCAGGCAGCCCCACCCAGAGCCCCTGAGAAGGCAGCATGCATGTGACATTTGGCAGGACACTGGAAGGACTGTGGCTCCATCCGCCCCCACCCTGCCCAGGCCTTCTGAGGGCAGCCCGCTGCCACCTGCTGTGTTGTCCTGTGGGGAGCTCACAGCCCAGGGATCTGCCCACCTGTGTAGCGGGCAGAAGGTTCCTGCCCTGCCTGGTGCCCTCACTGTGAGGCACGCTGGCCCAGGTGGCCTGGCCAGGTCGTGCCTGGAGCCCGGGCCCTGAAGTCAGACACAGCTTGAGTTGCTTCAGTGTACTTACTGTCTGGCTAATTGCCACACAGTGATGGCTGGCTAAGACCCCAACTAAGCGGCCATAAGACACCACTACAAGTCCACACTCCTGCTTGGCTGTGGCAGGCATCACATGGTGGCAGGGGCTGCTGGACCTCGTCTTTCCTAAGCTACGACCCAGGGCTCTCCCAGGCCCATGGGGACATTGAGCATCGCGTCTGAGTGCCTTATCTCCATCTAGGGCAAAATACATCCCTGAATTTGGCAGTAAAGCACATCTGAGCTGAACAGCCTTAGAAGGCAAACACTCCTCCTTCCTCAGGCGTGACGCCGTCCCTGCTCGGTTCCGGAGAGAAAGCACACACCATCACTTTTCCCAACAAGCGGCCACCTCACCACACAGCGCCCCGAAGGCACTGACAGCTCCCTGCAGCCGTGTGCCTGGCTCACCTAAGAATCACGCTCGTGTCAGAGCCAGGAGGATGCAGGCCCAGTGTTCGCAGGAAGAGGAATCCTTGCGCTAGCAAGCGTCGGTGTAGCACCACCTGGCTTTAGCCATGCAGATGAGGAGAGCAGAGGAATTTCTCCAGGGAGAGGCCCTTCCAGACATGGCGTGCGCACAGCACCGGGGTCACGGGCCCACAGCGGCTGCGTGGACACGAAGGTGACCGTGCGTGCCCTGGACTCCAGGCTTGTCTTCTCCACAAACTTCATTTTCTGAGGACAAGTCACCATGTGGTTTCTGAAAACTTCTAAAAGTAGGGACAATGACAGATGTGGCTTGGACAAGAGAGGAAAATCTTTACAGATCTGGACCCGCTATAAGGCCAGGTGACACCCCTGCATGGCAGGGGCGCCCTCCTCCCTTCTGCAACAGCGCAGAAGTAGTTGTAGCTGATGTCCCCGGAGGTGAGCGCGAGGGCTGAACCCGCAGCAGCAGGGTGTGTCTTCCTGCTTCCTGCTGCCTGCTAACAGGGCCAGGCGACGTGTCACTCCTCACTCCGGGAAGGGCCTTCAATGCACAGAGCGGCATTTCCACTGAGTACCTCCTAATGCTCTTTCTGGTCCGAGAGCTTTGTTTATTTTAGCAGTTGCTAGAGCGCTAGATAGATGCACATTACTCAGAAGAGCAACCTCAGCATCGAGTGACCAAATCCTTCTGCCGACGTGGTGATTCTAGAGACTGTTTACATTTTAATATTTTCTGTCTTTACTCTGGAGAGATCAATCGCTTTTTAAATGGATGACCTCGCAAAATCTCTGTGATTTCATGAGTTAGAGAGAGAAACAGAGACAGAGACAGGCACAGCTGCAAGCCATTTACAATGGGCAGGAAACACATTAAACAATCGTAGATTTTTCCCAAGGAAGCAGAGCTATCAAGGAAAGGAGGGCCTGGGGCGAGGCAGCTGTGCCCCCTGATTCATTGTCTGTTTGTGCAGAATTCCTCCCCAACACGTGCTCGGCTGTCCATCCGGTTGGAGCTGGAAACTCCCAGGCAGGATGCTTTGGAACTGCAGAGCTTGGGCCAGAGCTCCCCCTGTCCGGCTCCCATCTCTGACCTTGTTCTGGTGGCCTCCCTGGAGAGTGGCAAAAAGCCCCATTTCTTCAGAAAGTGTGACGCCAGTCTCTCACACTGCCAGCAAGCAGGGAGACATAGCCACACCTCTCCGCACACCCTGGGTCATGCCCAAAGGGTCCTCAAATATTTGTGACATAAAAAACCAATAGAAATGTTCTTCAAATGAGAAAGTATGATCTCAATGGCTGAGGAGATAGCGCAGTAGAATCCTGAGTTCAAGTCCCTGTACTCAAAAAAGAAAGAAAGAAAATGCGATCTCCGATTCCAGGCCAGTCCACAGGGTTGAAGGCCTCATTTTCACAAGACGCTGAGGCCGAGCCTGTAGCACTGGCTGTCCACGCGGCACAGTCACTATGAAAATCAGTACAGAGATTCTCAAAGAGCTGAAAGTAGACATCCCACAGGGCCCCGCTGCCCATCCGGGGACGACTGGATAAGAAAATGCGGCCTCTACATAAAAAGGAATACTACTCGGCTGTAAGGAATGACAAATCCGAGACAGCTGTAGGGAAGGGGTATGCCTGGAAACACGATGTTGAGTGAAGACAGACAGACAGACAGGCTTAAAGGCCAGACAGTAGCTCTCATGTGAGCACATGACAAGAGAACGAGGAGGGTGGGTAGGTGGGGACCAGGCTGCAGCAGGGAGGGAGGCGGGCCAGGGTGGGGAGGAGGGGGCGGGAGCGGAGAGTAAACATGTGCCAGGCACTGGGCCCTGATAACCCCAATTCACATGAGGGCTGTGGGCTAAGGTTAGTAATAACAACAAAGTGAGCATCGGATGGGGCAGCTGGAGGAGGCAGGGCGGAAGGAGGCAGGCAAAGGGGACTCTACCGGGAGCGCAAGCCGCTCCCCAAGGCTGCCGCAACTGCAAGCCCCGGACACGCAAATGTGCACTAACTGCATGTGCTAATAGAGTGTAAAAGGCAATATTTTATATTGTGCATTAATTTCATCAAATAAATTAGCTAAGAGAATGGAACTTTAGGGTAAAATCTCAAGGAAAACAAGACCTTTACAGGGTAATAGATTATAAGGACCTAGAGTCAAATTGTTATTCTAAAATCATAACCATGACTCAGCTTACTAAAAATGTTAAGCCAATTTAAATGAGAAATTGGTCTGAATTTTATCCAAAGAAATTGTCCAAACAAATTGGGATGTAAAATATGAGTCTAATAGATGAGCACTAAGAACATAATTTGATGTTTTCTTTGGCCAGGAGTTTAAAAATTCACTGCCTGTAACAAGTATGAAAAGGCAGGTTGTGTTCAACATATAGTTTGCACACATACACACATATGTGACATCAAATATTAATAACACTATTAAAAGTGTCTCTGAGTTTTATAAATTCATTCTGATGGATTGCAGGGTTTACACAGAATTTTTTAAGATGTGACAGTGCTAACGTTTTCCTCCTCTGAAAATTCATTTTAACCCTGTTTTACAAACGCATCCACACAAAGCTGCTGCAGGTAAAACCCGAGCCCTGCGCCCAAGGCAGCCACACAGCTCGACGTGGGCCTAGCAGGCAGCCCCAGTGTCCTCAGACAGCAAGAAGGAGGCGAAGCCCTCCTGCACCACCCGAAAACTCGGCAGGCCTCAGAAGCACTGGGAGGACAGCGAGGGAGGACTGCGAGGGAGGACTGCGAGGGACGACTGCGAGGGAGGACAGCGAGGGAG
>PVKA01019461.1:0-19865 GCA_004027165.1 Ctenomys sociabilis | reverse complement strand
GGTTCTACTTCCTGTGGCTGTGAAGAGCCCTGCGTGCAACCACAGCCCCGGCATCCACCAAAGTAGGACGTGCTCCCCCTCTGCAGACAGCAGGGTGCTCCCGCGGGGCTGGAGCCAGTGTCTGCACTGACGTCATTTGCTCCTGTTCATTTTAATGACTTCCGTTACATGCTGTGGACTGAAGGCCGGAGGTTGGCACCTTGCTGGCTTGCTCGGCTCGCGCTCAGAGACCCACCCGTCCACCACACACACGCGCATTCCCCTGTGAAGCCTGGACGTTCTGTATAGAGGGTTTTAGTTCACTTACACAAAAGGAAACACCTTACACTGCTGGAAATCACCGTTCCTCTCTAATGGGCCACACTAAAAGAACGTAGAACTTATTTTAGATTTTCAAAAATTCCTTGCAATTAAACTGTAATCTGTAAAGAGCTACAGCTCTTTAAGAATTGAATGCCTACTCCTGTCTTTAGTGGAAATACCTTATTTACAAGTGAGGCATTTGAATTTGGTTTTAAACCAGCTTTTTAATTCATTTTCTGAGTTTTAGATTTTTTAATTAATTGTCTTATTAAAGCTGTCATATTTGTACTAACTGTACTCTCCCAAGATTTCCTAAGGAAGAGCCTCTGTCCCTGCTCCCTGCTCTGTGCCAGCTGTGCTCTACCGCCAGCTCGCAAGGCCGGGCTTTGCACTCAGGTCCCCCAATGCCTGAACATTTTGGGCAGCTTCAGAAGCCCAGAGGCCCCTCAGGATCTCGTCGTGGGAGAGTCACACCTCCACATCGCTGGTCCGTGTTTCTGAGTTAACAGGCTGCGCGATGAACTCTGCAGGGTCCAAGGCCAAAGATGCCAAGGTTAGCCAGGTCACTCACTGGCTTAGCCTAACACACGACAGAGGCTGCTACAAAGTGGAGGCTGAATGCCACTTTCGTTTGAGAAACAAACGCGACCAGTGCCGGCCCCACCCTGCCTCCAGCTCTGGCAAAGGCCAGAGCACGCACAGAGATCCGGGCTTTCTGTAAGAGGCAGTGCCTTCTCAATAACCGCATTAATTTACTGCCTGCCACGTTTTTCTTCTTTCAAGAACTTATTGAAAATAGATTTGTGTAGGCTTTTCCTGCAGGCTGCAAAATATTCTGTTATTCTTGGCAGCATCTCCTTGGACTGATGTGTATACATCAGCCCAGCAGGAAATCAGCTCCGCCAGCCGCAAGGAGGCTGCACTCCCTCCGTCTTCAGCTTGGGGAGTGGCCCAGCCTCCAGCCTACTGAAGAATTCGTGCATCTCAATGCTGGCCAAAAGTTACTGCTCTGGTCTTGCTAAGTGGGCTATGACTCTCCACCTGCCTCTCCCTGGGAGCACCTCTCCTCTGAAATAACTGGGTTATTGGTATCTATCACTGTCAACTATTTCTCTGGCTGGACAAGCAGACACACCTTTCTTTTTTTCTTTTTTTTTTCTTTTTTTTTTTTTTTGTGGTACCAGGGATTGAACTCATGACCTTGTGCTTGCCAGGCAGGTGTTTATGCCACTGAGCTATCTCTGCAGCCCCAGACACACCTTTCATGGAGCAAATTTAGCCCTTGATGGCATCAGGTTCCCGTGCACACTGCTCAGTGCTAATAATGAACAGCCTCTGGCCACAGTATGAAATCCTAGTTACCTGAAGAACATCCCAAGTCACAAACCTTCCAAGTAGCCTCTTGTGCCAGATCTTTGATCTGCCACCACCTTCTCCACATCTTACCTGCATTTGGTCAGATGCCCGAGAGCCCCGCTGCTAGGAGTGGAGTGGGACACCAGGCCTCCTGGGGCGGCCCCGCTGCTAGGAGTGGAGTGCGACACCGAGCCCCCTGGGGCGGCCCCCAGCTGCATCCCAGCTCCCCCAGCGCCCTTCCTCCCCCTCCTAGCCCGGGCTGCCAGACATGCCCTCCTCCCCATCAAGGGTTAAAGTCATCCCGGTGCTTCAGGCACTTTATTCCTGAACAGAGTAACGACTATTGGAACACTCCATGCTGTTCCATCAGCCCTCTGCCCAGAGAGCCTTTGATCTTTTTACTTTAGATTTTAAAATGTCTTCAATCTCCCAGGCTAAGATGACATCTCACCTCTCCTGGCCCATTTTATGACTTGCATTTGCTAAACAATCTATAACTTTAGGGAGTCTCCCCGTGAACCCCAAGTGAGGCCATTTTCTAGCAGAGCTTACCTTCCAGTAGTAGCTCTAACTCACAAGCCACAGTGCGGCCTGCATGGACAGTGAGCACAGAGACCAGGACAGCTCCAGGAATCCTGCTAGGTTACTCGGCAGCTTTTCATCAGGGTGCAGGGCAGGAGCAGAACCCTGCTACTCTTGGCCTAACACCTGAAGAATCAACAGTCCACCCCTTAAAAGAACCTCCTCCAATTTTAGCCAAGTCCTCTAATACCCACTCCCCAAAGGTGTAAACCTCCATCCCTAGGCCACTGTGCAGCAGGCCCTATATCCTGCCTGTTATTCTATTTCCAGTTTCTATGCCAATTCCTGAACACTCTACGCATCCAGTAATTATTTACTGAGCAAATAAATTCCTCTTTCTTTGCCAACCTGTAATATTTTCTGCCCACAAATTCCTAAGTAGCTGACATATTTATCTCCTCCTGAAGAAAGTCCTCCCCCCTCAGCAAAGTCATGTTTTGTCTGAATAGAGGACGGAGATCTGGTGATACAGGAATAATTCAGTGTGGATTTCCAATTCACTCAATCCCTGGGGCTACAGTCACAGGACAACAGGTGCACGGGGCAATAAACAACAGAAACAAAAGAGACTGCAAGGTGTCCAGAGCACTGGTCTAACAGGCAGACACTGTGAGCTGCCGGAGAATATGGGACCCTGGCAGACAGTACACGCTCCTGTGTTGGCTCTGGAGCCCAGCTCTCACTTCCTGCCAGGGCTCTTGTCCAGATGGTCCCCCCAAAGCTGGTGTCAGCTCACAGGTGGGGAGGGCTCTTGTGATGGCCGGATGGCAGGTGCGTGACCCTAGGTGCCAGGTGTCCCACGCTGGATTAGATTAGCCCTGCGATTGTTTTAGCATGGTTCTGCACCTGGCTAAGTGGCTTTCCTGAAGAGGAAGAGGAAGGCTCCAGCCTGGGTACAGGTGGCGCCGACCTGGAAGTTTATAGCCTGAATGGAACAAAAAGGGTAAGAGCGGAGGCTTGCTGCTTCCTGCCCGCCCTGCCAGGACTGCTGCTCCTCCACCAGGCGCCTCTGCCTGCCACCCTGCCGTGGAGACAGCTAGTCATGAACTAAAAGCTCTCCAAACTGTGAGCCAAAAGAAAGCTCCTCCTTACCTTGTGGGCGTCAAGTATTTGTCCCAGCAACCCAAAGGTAACGCGATATCCCCTCTGCCGACTCTCATTCAAGTGAAAAACATCAATGAGACTCACACTGTTAACACTGCTCTTTCTGAAAAAGGCAATTACAGGAGGAAGAACTTTTTTCCTTTAGCATGAAAAACTACATTTTGCCTCTAAAAGATAAAATCACACCCCAGGGAAGCATCACCATTTCATCTCTCAAGCCCCATCATTTGGTTCTGTCATGCAGCCTCTGATCGTCCTGGGAGTGCAGGCCATCAACCAGTAAGTCTCTCCAGAGTGCTAGGGAGCCTTTCTCCCCTCAGAAGAAAAGGGCAGTGAAGCCCAAACCCCACGTCCTTCTCTTTGCAATGGACATGGCACTCATTCATCATGGCCATGTGGGGCTCTGTCAGTGTTCAAGCTTCTCAGGCCCTCAGTGGCCACCTGAGAAGAGGAAATGCAGTTCTAATCACAGCCCAGCTGCCAAAGCAAACTTAGACGTCCCCAGCCTCAAGGCGCCTCCGACAGAAGAACTCATGCTGCTCGAAACGCCTGTAGGGTAGGAGCCTGGCTCACCCCACTCAGGACCCTCTGAGGTACCCTCCTGACTGAGCCCCACTTCTGCACTGGAGGGAGCTCCTGCCACTTAGACAGTGCAGGCTGTGACCCACACCAGCCCAGCATCTATGCTGGTGGGCCCCACCAACTCCCTGCGCAAGGGGGCCCGCCACCGGCCTCCCACCTGCGTGCTGGCCTTCTCTTTCCCCTTCAGTCACACCCAGGATGAATCTGTGAGCTCAACTGGCAGAGCTGTGTCCTGAGGATCAACACCGGAATTCTAATTAGGACAGCACAGCGGTGACTTGCCTGACAGGCAGCTGGTGAGGGGACCACATGCACACCTGAGGGTCGCACCCTCCGCCTGCGCAGCTGTCTCTGCTGGGTCCACTGAGTCTAGCTTTCTTCCTCAGAGTAGATGAAACTTGGACAGAAAATAAGACTTTTTTCCCCTCAGTTTGTCCTTTCTCTTCTTTTCTCCTCAGCTGTCCTATGTCAGGTGAATTTTGTTGCAGGTTTCCTAAAATGACAATCTGGAAGGGAAAGGAAGCCCACTCTAGGATGCAGTTGGCCCTAAATTGCACCCCGGGGCCCCTAAGTGCCTCTCCCCAGGATGCCAAAGTCTGTGATGATGGGGGAGAGCTCCAAGGACCATATGTGACCCTGGCCGGCCGCTTCCCCACCCCAGATGCAGGAGCTCCAGGGCCGGCAGGGCCTGGGTCTCACGTGCCCTCTCCTCCTGCCCTGCATCCCCCACCCCGCAGCTACTGGGGAGTCTAGGCTCAGAGCACAGGAGCCAGGAGCGTGCTCAGTGAGCAGGTGGAGAAACGCAGTACAGCGCCTCCTGCAGGGGCGAGAGCAGTGCGTGGTGACTCTAAAATGTGTTTAATATGGTTAAAGACGCTGCC
Organism: Ctenomys sociabilis; assembly: GCA_004027165.1. Lineage (NCBI taxonomy): Eukaryota > Metazoa > Chordata > Mammalia > Rodentia > Ctenomyidae > Ctenomys > Ctenomys sociabilis. Next base: position 15,057 of record PVKA01019461.1, on the reverse strand, counting down.
ACAAGGCCTCTGGAGACCCTGCCCTGCCTCCAACACCCTGCTACTCTTGGCACTTCCAGAAGCAGCTATGGAAGTCTTTTCTCTTGAGTGTCTCAAGAAAATGTGACCAAAAGTACAACAAATGCTGCCGCAGAGCACATGCAACAGAAAGACAGCTCACAACAGTGTGGCACTGTGTCCCACCACCTTCCCTGCCAGGCCTGGTGCCCTTTGACTTCCCGGTCTTTCCCACAGTGAAAAGAAACAGAAAGAGAAACATTTAGAATCAATTCAGAACACAGAGGCGGCCAGGACCACATAGCTCAAGGCCCTCAGAAAAGAAGACTCCAGAGCCACTGCAGAAAGTAACAAGGACGTGGGATGACCCTCTGCAAAGAAGTGGGTGTGGGGAGGATTCGTGATGATGTGTCTTTTACTGTATGAATTTTTAAAATTTAAACATTTATTATGTTTTGACTACTCATATTTTACTTCATGTCTAAGTTTAAAAAGCTGCTGTATTGTGTTTTGCTACAAGAGAGAGTATTTGTATCCACCTAGTAGCTAGTCCAGGATTTCTCACAGAACTGTGTTTCTGTGGCTGTTTCCTTGGTGCTTTGTTAGGGCAAGAGGTCCCAGGACATCCAGGGAAGGAGAAACGCTCAGCTGGAGGGGACAGGTCTGCCTGTGGCTTCCAGAAGGGAGGAAACTGCAGGGGGGGAGCTGCTCTGGGAGTCACTAACAGAGCATGGGGGGGGGGTTCCCTCCTGAGGCCCACGCTCTGCTTCACCTGGTGTGAGGCAGAAACAAAGTGACAGCTGGTGGGGACCCAGCACAGGACAGGGGTTCCAAAAGCCTGTGCACGCCAGGCTGACAGCCTGTGCCACAGCCTGGGGACAGGAGTTGCACGGGACAGCGGCTGGTGCAGGTCTGAAACCATAGCCCATTTTAATTGAAGAGTCAGTGGGTTCCACTAAGCAGAGCAGGAGGTAGGGAAGGAGTCCTAGTTATCTCCCTGCTGGCAGAATTCAATTTTCTCCCTGTCATCTTTTGTGGAACCAGTGAAACTGTACAGAGCACGTGCCAAGCTACAGTGATGACGCCAGGGAACCCGGGCCAGCTCACCGAGCCCTGCGTCCCAAGGCACGCATGCAGTCCTTGGCATAGCCCACATCACCAACCTCTTTCCAGAGAAGAGGGGCCCGGACCTGGGCTTCCTGCTCGCCATTAGGGTTAGTGTGCACTAGCTGGTGAAGTGCTGGGGGTGCAGTGTGGCATCTGAGTAATACATCCAGTAGACTTCGGTCAGAGTGGACAGCACTTTTTTCTTAGAAATTCTTTTTTCTCATTCTTTTCATTAAGTTGGATTTCTGCTGTGTTGCCCAAGCTGGCTTAAACGCCCAGGCCCCTGCCTCGGCCTCCCCAGGGTGGGATCACAGTGCTCCATGTGAGCCGCACATCGGCTTCCCTCCCTCCCTCCTCCTTCCTCTGTAGGAAGCCGAGGTCCCAGCCGCTGCAATGCGGAGCTCCTGCCCTGCTGTCCCGCCCTAGTAGGCCCTGTCCTCACCCCCATACAGCTGCCAGGCGCTCACAGCTCAGACCCCGAAGGGCTGCAGCTCACCGCCTGGTGAGCAGGGCCCAGGTTCTATCATGAGCACCCCAGTACAGGGATCCAATCATCAAATCTGCACTTTTTTTTAATTCTATGAAAAGAAGCCATTAGTCTCCTGAGAGAGGATCTCAAAGGGAGAGTGAAATCGAGGCAAAGGGGCCACTGTGTCCACCCTTCTCCATCTCACTTGGGAGGGCACTGCCCAGGGTCTCCTCAGAAAGGAGCAAGGCCCCAGGCGCTGAGCAGTCAGGCTGTTCCTCCATGGGAGACGGGGGCAGCCGGGAGTCAGGTGCTGAGGCTGCAGCCGCTGGCTGCCCCACTGCGCTTCTCGCTCCTTCTGACCTCCCATGCAGCCAGATGAGGCCCTAGGAGGCCACACTAGGAGAAGGCAGGGCAGAGCGGGAGAGAGGACGCAGAAGCCAAGAGGGAAGGGGCAGGAAGGAAGCAGAGAAGAACCGGGAGGTGCCATGGCCAGCTGGCGCCCGCGTCACGCTGCGCCTCCGGGCCCCGGGTTCCATGTCTAGCACTAAAGGATCAGAGGAAGGATGGGAAGGAGAGAATGGAAATCTGGCTTTAGGGGGGCACAGGACGCGAAGGAGAGTGGGGATGTTGGGTGTGGAGCCCTCAGGAGGTGGGCCAGGCCGGATGCCGTGGAGACCATTTCCGACCAGCCGGCTGCAACTGGGGAGAAGAGGGCAGCAGAAGTCAACCTCCCTGCGGCAAGGGGCCTGATAAGGGAAGCACAAACACGAGGCAAAAATAGCCTCCTGCTGCTGGCTGATCTCTGCGATAGACCACAGATGGAGCCCCGCTGCCTGCTGGAGTGGCCACCTCGGGTCTGCGGCTTTTGCAGGAGACAGGAGAAGATACCCCACAGCAGACGAGCGGGGAGCCTGGGGCACCTGGAGCCTTGCGGAGACCAGAGAAGAACTTTCTCAGCTAAATTAACAGGCCTCGCAGAGAAAGCCCCGCGGGAATGGCAGGCTGCCGGCAGTGGCACCAGCACAGCATTTCGCACGGAGAGATTGCCGCATGCTGACCGACTAGCTAGCAGGTAGCACTAGCAGCACCTCCAGCAGGAGCCTCTGGATGGGGGCTGCTGGGCACGGCCAGCATCAGCGCCCCAACGCCCCAGAGCTTCGCTTCATGCAGAAGGGCTGCAAAGGTCGCCTGGAACCGCGGCTGCAGAAAGAGACTGCGGGGTGAGGCTGTGGCCCAGCACCAGGAGCACACCAGGATGCACGCAAAGCGTAACAGGTAACACAGGGAAGCACTGTGGATGCCGAGGAAAGGCCGTACCCTGGAACCCGCTCCTCGCTTGAATCAAGGTGCTGAAGAACGTTTGCCAGGAGGTGGTTAAATGAGGACAGCAAACCCTAAAAGACAGGCAGCATGCGATTCCAAAGTTTGTTAAGATGTTTAAATGTTCATCTGATAAAAGCCACAGTGAGGGAACACAGAAAACACAGTGCGGTTGTCACCCATCTGTGTTCTGCATCCAACACTCCGTCCGTTTTCATATTCTCTGCAATTTACATAATAACTTTAGAGCCAGGAAGGTAGGTTATTAATTTTAAATTTCTTTTTAAAATTTCTATGAAAACAAAAAAACCGAAATACATTTTAGCCAGGCAGGGATGAACTTCGCAAGGCAATGTGAGTCACAGCTTGAGAAATCTGAACAATTAGAGCTTTGTGCCGGGCGGACGCGCCTCCTCAGTGCGGCTCAGTTCTCCGCCAGGGACCCAGCCTGCAGCGATGGGGAGAGCACAAAGGTCACCATGCCAATGCTGCTGCCACCCGCTGCCTGAATGCGCAGCTGACCACATAAAAATGTTGGCTTGGCAAGTCTCAAAGGTGCCGCTCCCGTGTGCGCGTGCGTGCGTACGTGCGTGCGTGTGTGTGTGTGTGTGTGTGTGTGTATAGGGTACTGCTGGAGGTTGAACGCAGGACCTTTGCCTGAACTACATCCCCAGCCCTTTTAATATTCAATTTTATTTTGGGATAAGATCACCCCAAATGACCCAGGTTTGGCTTAAACTTGCAATCTTCCCACCTCAGCCTGCAGAGGGCTGAGATCATGCACCTAGCTTTTCGGGTGTTCCCTTTACCATACCTTTTGCCCCCAAGACCTAGCTAGCCCAGAGTTGCCTGGAAGGTGTCTGGTCGGCTATTCCGCCTCTAGGACTTATGCCCGAGGGGCTTCTGCTAGCAGCCCAGCCACAGTAGCCCGCTAGCCCCGCCATCCTTCTGAGCCTCACCGGCACAGAGGTTGCTTCTTCTTAGAGAGTGCCGCCACTTGAAGAACCTCACTGTGTGTTCTGAATAAGTCAGGGCCACTTGGGGATGACCCCTGCCCTCTCACAGCAAACCCTGCCTATGTCAGGCGAATTCCAAAGCAGTTCTGAAGGAAGCTCCCAGGACAGAAGTGCTGGGCCTGCCTGTAGTCCTACTACTCTGGAGGCTGAGGTCGCTTGAGCCCAGGAGCTGCAGGCCAGGCTAGGCACCATAGTGAGACTCATCCCAGCCTTCCCAGGGGAAAAAAAAATTCCTAATGTGTTTACAAATTTTTTAAATGAGCAAGCAGTAACCAGATAGGATTTCATATGCTGCCCATTTTTGTCGGGCTTTATGCACGAATTCAGTGAGAAAAGCTCACTCTGACCTTGAGATTAGGCAGCTACAGAGCCCTAACCCGGGGCTCCCTGGAGTCCAGCCTGCAAAGACCCCTCCAGCAGCTGTCATCCAGCAATTGAAACTGCTTCAAAGGAACCCAGGTGCCTCCAACCCTCACACCCCCGGGCTGGGCTGAGGTGCCTGAAGGTGTGTGCCGCTGGGGACCGGGTGGGGAGGCACTGTGTGACCCACTCCCACGTGCACAGCAGCCTAGACAGCCGAATGACTCCAGTTTTCACCTGTAACAATCTGGTGAGCTCTCAGATGGCCCGGTGCCCACATGCTGTGGTCCACCCTCCATGTGCTGGAATGGCCATTTGACCTGGCAGAAGTTGAGGCCATACAGAGAACTCACGCTCTGGGCTGCAGCCCCAGGTCAAAGCTGTTCATCCCACTGCTTTCCACGGCCTCCAGGCCCACAGCACCTGAGCCCAGCCTGCAGCTCCAAACTGCACCGAGAACCCATGCCCGTGGCCACCTCTCATAACTGCTCCAGCGTCTTTTGGGCTTTGCACAGATCCCAAAGCAGATGAAGCGGGGGGTGGGGGCCAAAGCGCTGGTCACCATGAGACACAGAAACCTCTGGGCGCTGCTCCGAACCCTCCCCAACTCCTGTGAAAGCGACACTCTTCACACAAGACAGAGACAACACCCAGCGAGGTCCTACATACTCTGCCAACACTTTTGACAATCACTCCAAGAAAGTGGGTACCCAGTGCCACTTTCAAAGTGCCACCAAACTATGGCACCAGGCTGGGCGGTGGACAAGAGCCTGCTCCAGTCCCCACTTGCTCCGTGTGCTCACGGGCCACTCAGCATGCTCATGCATGCTGTGGGGAGGGTGCACAGGCCCCCCAGTTGTGCAGGTAGAGGGAATCACAGAGACTGTGACCCCGAGAGAGGAGCACAGCCAGCACATGGGTGATGTGTGGACACAGCTTCCTGCAAGAAACCATCGAGGCCCTGTTCTTGTCGTGCAGAGACGGGGCAGCTCAGCAGGCAAATGTCAAGTGTGTGTGGGCCTCGGGGCACTGGAGGGGTAGCACAGTATGTACCACCCGACCCAGTGTCCAGACATGGCAGAGGGAAGTCGCCTCCTGGCCAGGGCTGCAAGAGCAGGTCAGATAGCCCCACACCCCCCACACCTCCTTCACTAGGCACCAGCTGCACATGGCCAAAGTCACTGCAGAAGTGAAGCCTACACAGCAGAAGTGCTTCCCCTACAGCAGAATGGCAGGGAAGCAGGCCAGAACTGGCCGTGTTCTACGGGTTCTGGATGAAGATCCTCGACTGAACCTGCACGGATCCTGGGCAGATATCAGGATAACATCTGATCTGGAAGTCCTCCTGCAAACACCCGAGATCTGCACAAGGACACAAGGACACTTGTCCCCTGCCCTCCAGCCTCAGTCCAGTCTCTCTTTGGAGTCCACTGAGGTGGGGGTGACAAAATGAACCCAGCTGCCCTGAGGGAGCAACTCTGCCTCTTCCAAATACCACACTGGAGGCCTTTCTTGTTTGTGTGAATGTGGGGCGTGACCTGGTGGCTCCCACTTTGCCCCATGGGTGGCAGGGATGGCGAGGCAGACCACACTGGCTGAGCTGACACGCCTTCCTGCCACTGTGAGCCCCTCGTCTTGTCTCCAAGCAGCTGAGTCCAAGGTTCTGAGTCCTAAGTCCTGCTGCTGACCCCAGCCCCTGCACTGTGGCAGTGGCATGGCTTGAGGCTAAGCCCTGCCCGGATCAGCAAGCTCTGACACACCCGGTTCTGGTTCCCATGTGGCACTCCAGGGACAAATGCCTCAAAGTTGCTGTGACTGGGTTTGGTTTCCTCCCTGGTGAGAGCAAGAAGCTTCGCTAAGCAATCTCTTGGCCTGTCAGGCCCACTTCCTACGCCAGGATTTCCAAGAGAAACAGGAAGCAACAGACTAAACCTCACTGCATCAGGGCTGGTTTCCTGCCCAGTGTCCTCTGGGTCCCCACAGACCATATTCACAGCCACCTCAGGTCTTGACAAAGAGGCAGGGCAGGAAACTAGGAACGAGAAGGATGTCGGGACAGAGTGGACAGCAGGTCATCCACACAGCCCAGAGACACAAGGGACACCAAAGCATCATTGCCCGCAGCTCCGCTGCCAAGGTCAGCGAGACTGAGAGCCCCCCCAGTGGGGAGTGAGGGGACTGCCCTTTGCTCCACCCAGGACAGGTTAGTGTGTCCTCATCCTGCACAACAACACAGCCCAGCACAGGACAGGATGCTGCTGTGAACCAGGCGGGACTGTCCTTTGCCTGGGGCCTTGGCAGGAGAAACAGCAGCACAGCCAGGCAAAGCTCCTGTCTCCAGGAAACAGATGTCTGCACACTTTACTGCAGAGTTCAGTCCTTCAAGCTGAGAAAGGCTTCCACACATTCAAGCAACCAGGGAGGAAGCCCCAAGGACACCATTCATGTAATTTGAAGACATAAGAAAGCCAATCACTGGCGTCCTTCCCAGGCCATGCTGGCCCTTCCAGCACAGACCCCAGATGCCCAGCAGAGAGCTGCAGGCTCCTGGGGACAGGGGCCAGCAGGGACTTCAGGACAGGCAGGCACTGAACTTTGGAGCTGACGAGAGACCACAGGGCTGGGCCTATAGATTCCATCCGGGAGGGGCACAAGCTCCAGTCACACCAGAGTCACCACTGTGACGGCTCCTTTTGCTCACTCAGCCCTTCCAAGGCACATCAGATGTGGGAACCATGTATTTCTGTCCTAAGAACCGCTGCTTCCCCTCGAGGAAGAGGACCTAGAGCTGCACGCAGGGCAGTGTGCTGCCTGGAGTCCGAGCCAGCGCCAGTCCCGTCACGAGCCGTCCATCCTCAGGCATGTTCTGGGCCCGCTGCAAAGCTTTCCCCGCCGCACGTGGGCCTCAGAGGTACACTGACCCTATAGTATGGTTAAGGCCTTGAAAATTGATGCAGGTAGCCCTGTACCCCATGCATCAGTGGAAGGAATTGTAGGGGTCGATTTCAGGAAATAACCAACAGTGGCAGAAAGATTTATACATCAAAGATGTTAATCTCGGCTTTATGTTTAAGACTTAAAAATGAAATGCTGTCCAGCCAGGTGGAACGGTTACGTTATCACGTGGCTCGGTGAGGGAGGCTACCAGGTCATCATTAAACACGCTTTCCAAAATCCAGGGACACGGGAACCTCGGGTACTGCGACAGAATGTGCGCGTTCTCCACAAGCAGGGCACGACCGGAAATCCCGGCTGGGCAGTGCTCAGGCGGGGAACAGCTGACAGGCGGCCCCCCGTCTCTTCCTAGGTTTTCCTTCTTTCCAATCTTCTATATTTTTACAAAAGTAATACTCTAATAAAACTTTCCAGAATTAAAACATTTGCAAAAAGGAAAAGTTCTCCCATAACTTGCTTCGATTACTCTCACACGTACTCCAAATTAAACTTGAGTATACAAGTCTACTCTTCTACGGCAGCATTTTTTTTACAAAAGTAAGATCATATTATAAACAAGGTTTGGCAATGTAGCTATTCAACAATCCATTTATAAGATACATGGGTGCTGCAATCAGCAGACTGCATGGTTTTCATAGTTGATGCGATTAATTTAATGTACTTATTAACCAGGCTGAGGAGCAGACTGACAGCGCATGATTTTTCATAATCGTGTGTTCAACATACACAGCAGGGCCCACGTGGCCAGGCCTTCGTGCCACTATTTCTGCAAGCTAATATCAAATCCATGGTATCAGTTCCCATCCCAGAAATTGAAAAACCACGTTCCACCAGAACTTCCTTATTCCTCACACTCTCTCCTGTTCCAACTCAGTCTGCTTATTTTGTTCATTCGCGCTTTGACGGGCTATGTGTGGAACTCTGCCATCCCAACCTGCACACTTGTCACTAATGCGGCCTGCTTTTGCTGCGACTCTCATGAGACTGTCCTTTTCCAGGCTTCTCACGGGCTCCGCCTCTCTTCCGTGTCCTGGACAGCTCGCCTCCCCGGCTACGGCAAACACTTTCTTCTCGTCCATCACTTGCCTTTCTGTGTGTACGAAGTCCTTCACCATAAAACACTTCCAATTATTTTTACTTTGGGTAAAGCAAGGGCGCACTGCACACAGTGACGCACCCACACGAGACGATTCCAGCTCTCGCACACGCACGCAGCTTCCCTGGGCTCGGCCAGTTATAATTTAAAGTTCTGGTCAGAAAGAGATTTCCCCTAATTATTCAAAGAGTGAGGTTTTTTAATTGAATACATCCACTGCCTTGAATCTACAATCATTTGATTCTCTTACTAAAATAATTGGTTTCAACAAATTGTTCCATTTGATTTTTCCTTCCATTTGAATGTTCTTAGAAAGCAATGGAATTAATTATCACAAAGTGTTCAAAGCATAGAGTCAGAAGTCATCACTGCCTGAGCTGTCTGGCCCTGGGCCAGCTGGGCGGGTAACAGCGAGGAGGCCTGAGGCCTGGGGTGACCTGCACAGTCACAGCCCTGTCCCCTCTGATCCTCCTTCCCTTTCCCTTTCCCTTTCCCTTTCCCTTTCCCTTTTCTCTTCTCCCCTCTCCTCTCCTTTCCCTTCCCTTTCCCTCTCCTCTCCCTTCCCTTCCCCTCCCCTTCCTTCCCTTCCCCTGCCTTCCCCTTCCCTTCTCTTTCTTTCTCTTCTCTTCTTTCCTTCTTGTTTTTCAATACTGGGGATTGAACAAACCCAAGGCCTTTTGTGGAGGACCACCTGAGCAGCTCTTCTTGAAAGAAGAGCAACTGTCTCCATTTTGACTGAGCCTGATCCTATTTCCTTGTATTGTTATGTACAGAGCTGGCTAGGGCTTCTGTTTATCCTTCAATTGGCCTTAAGCAATGTGTATTGGTCTGGCTGAGGTGCTGGTGATAGTCTTTGAAGGTGCATGCGTGTTTCCCTGGTAAGCCTGCTGCTCCTTAACGTGAGCCGGGTGGAGACAGGATGGTAGAGCTAATGCTCTGCGCTGCCAGCTGGGATCGAGCCTCAAAATAGAGGCTATGACTTCCTGGGGCTTGAAAGGCTACATCGAAGCTGAAGCCCTAGACTTCCCAAAACATTAAATACTATATAATGAAGTATATCTCTGCATATCCTCTCTGCATATGGCAGAGGTAAATGTAGGCCACCCACCTAGCTCAGCTCACAGTAGTCACCTACTTCCCACAATTCTCAGTCAATCCTCAAGCCACTCCCCCTCTGAATAAAAACCGGGTGAGGCCCTGGGTCGCCCTCTTGGTTCCAGAAAGCCATCTTCATGGCTGGATGACTACCCGATATTTAAAAATATAATTGAGTGTCTTCATTTTCGCTGTGGGTTGCATGGAAAGCAGTAGATTGCAATCAACTTGATGGGATTCCAATAACGTAACTTTGGGATTACAAATATTGGTTTCTTGGACCAAGATGAGGACCTGGAAGTGTCTCCTATAGCTTTTCACTAAGCTGCATTCTCCCCCACTATTTTTAAGTTTTACATTGAGAGAGGGTCTAAGAATTGTCCGAGCCTGACTTGGACATGCCACACTCCTGCCTCAGCCTCCCTCTCTGCTGGGATTGTAGGCCTGGCCACTATGGCTCTTCCTCAACAGTGCATCACACTCCCTGTCCCTGTGCTTTGGCGAGTAGCTCAGGAGCCGTGGGTCACATGGGGCAGTGGGGCGGAGAGGCCTCGGTGCCGAGTCCCAGGGGCAGGTTGGCCCAAGCTCGGTCCCAGACCCCTCCAGGCCTTCCTGAGCCATTTTCCTGCTCAGGCCCATTTATTTCTTTCCCATGAGCAGGCAAAAGAGCTGCCTTAGTCCTCTGGAGCCCTTCAGGAGACACCGCAGTCCCTCCAGGTCCGGGACTCAACAGTCAGCCCAAAGGCCAGCAACAGTGCCAGGTCTGACTGAGTGTCTGTTATACTGAATGACAACGCCTGCTCTCCGCAAAGATGTTCTTCTTGACATCACACCCCACAAGGGACCGTGAGCTCGCGCACTTGACATCATTCTTCATGCTGACACACGTCTGTAATTCTAGCACTCTGGGAAGCTGAGGCAGGAGATCCCAAGTTCAAGCTCAGCCCAGACAACTTATTGAGACCCTGTCTTAAAATGAAAACTAAAGTAGGGCTGAAGACATAGTTCAGTGTGAAGGCCCTAGGCTCAACCCACAATACATGGGTTCTTTTACATACCAGTGAGAAAAAGCTGCCAATAACTTTAGAAGTATTTTTTATTTAATTGTTGAAATTTTGAAATGGAAAAATATGGCATTTTCACCAAGAAATTCTACTTCTCATGAGTTAATTTGGACCCAAATCAAACCAAACAACATAGATAAAAAGACTATGTTCAGTGTTTATGCCCTCACATCATTCATCCAACCTGAGGAGCTCGGGCCCCGGGAGCAGCCTTCGTGGAGACACCAGACCGGCTTCCGCACACAGGACTTGCACCCTTGCAGCCGAACAAGGACGCAGTTAGCAAGCAGCAGGAGGACGAAAGTGCTTCTGGGTATTTTTATTGTGCACATCTTGAACTCTCTAACAGCTGATGGAGCAAGAAACATGGAAGTCGTTTCTCCAGGAATCGTGGGACTCCAACTTAGTAGAATCTGGAGACTTAAATCATTTGGAATCAGGCTTCATCCTTAACCCTCTGTCTTCTTTCTTAACCTTAAAAGTCTTTCTAGCATGCCTAAGACTTATAGAAACCTTCTCTCTCCAGTGGACTAAAACCCTCTAAACTGGAAAGTAAGACCAGGCACAGCCAACCTGCTCTGCCTCCGCGAGCCCCCCTGGGGGAGCTACGGGACCAGCAGCCAGCAGGATGCAGCAGGTCCAGTCCACCTTGGCAGGCCTACCAGGAAGGAGCCTCAGGAACAGCAGCCAGGGGGACCTGGCAGTCCAGGAGCCGAACACCAGAGCCAAACCTGGTCCAGCCAGTCAAGCTCGAGCCCAGTGGATCTACACCCAGTGAGCTGAGGCATGCTGCTGGGCCCCGCCGAGCCGACCGCGGCCCAGAGCTACAGGAGCACCCGAAGCACAGAGGTGGCAGCAGGTAACTACAGTGAGCTCGTCTGCCTGGAAGACTCCAGGTGCATGAAGGGGAGGTGCCCAGACAGAACTCAGGGGAATTTAAATACAAATGCCCAATTTGAGATCTGCTTTGCTATACGGCTTTTATGTTTGCTTCTATGGTATAAAGTACAACCCATTACTTACTAGTTTGTCCATTTCTAAGTTGCACTAGCTGTGACTAGTATTGCTAATTATACTACTGTAAATGGGGCACCATCTGCCTTGACCATGTTTTCCCTTGGATATTAATATTGAGAGGTGCTTGGGTAAAAACCTCACCAAAGCCCTACACAGAAGGACAGAGGACATTTCCAAACGGAAACCAATAACTCACTTTCGATCAATAGAAAAGGCAAAATCTTAGCACTCACAAAAACGATCTCTGACACAGGAGAGAGACCTAAACAACTGGCGCTCCACAGAGGCTGACTTCAGGGACGCAGCCACCTGCTACACAAGAGAGCAGCAGCCACAATAGGAAAAACTGATTCCAAGGCACAAGGCAGTTTCTACTCCAGTGTGTGGTACATGCTGAGCTCAGTGCTGGCTGAGCCTCCCTGGGCGAGGCACAGTAGAGGCAAGGGCTGGGGTCAAACTGGCTGCCTGGAGCCACCAGGGCAGTGGCTGGGTGCATCTGCTGGCCCCCGGCCCTGGGGTCTGCATCTGGCCCCTGGCCCTCCTGCTCTGGAGCTGCCCCTGCTCTGCTTCCTGGCCACCGCGAGCCACACACCTCTCGCCCTCCACACTCCTCCACCACAATGTTTCTCCCTTGGAGCAGCTGACCCTGGACTGAGTCCCCTGAATCCAGGAGCCAAATTTCCTCCTTTTAGTTGTAAGCCTCAGGTGCTGTGTCCCAGCGCAGGAGAGCCGACCCACATATGCGTCGCTTCCATGGCTGCCCAGAAGCTCCAAATGCAGCCCCAGCCTAGAGATCAGGCAGACACGTCCTTTCACTAATGCAACTCTGACCACAATACAGTCAGCTCTTACCCTGCCCTTGCTGGCAGCACAGGGGCCCTGGAAGTACTTTCTCTGTCCTAGGCTGGCCAGTGGCATGAGACACGGGACAGGAAGCAACCACAGAAGGAGCCGGGAGCTTGGGTCTGCTGGTCCAACCATGTGAGAAACCTAGGGTCCCTCAGGGCTGCCTCCTTTGCCATCCATAGCCGGGGCTAGTGTTGGAGCACCAGGAAGCTGCCTTTGTCCACCCAAGCAGCATGTGTCGGCCCTCTCCTAGGAGTGGCTGCCCACCCCTGGCCTTGCTGCCAACACAGGCCCTGGGGAGAAGCCATGGGCCACTGTACCACCCACACCTGCGAGCACAGTGCACCCCTGGGTGGCATTCTTAGCATGTGCAGAGCTCTGCACTGGGCCCCCGCAGCTGGGGAATGCCAGGGACATGTGGCCCTGCAGCATCTGACACCCTGTGGCACACACACACACACACATTTCGTGCCACCGCTGTCAGTGCTATGGTATCAGGAAGTCCCCAAAACTCCCCTTACATGACTAACAATACAGAACGAAAACATGAAATCCAAGAATACATTTGATCAAAGCTGAAAGTAAATTAAAAACACCTCAAGCACCTGTCTTTAAACAAAAGCTGTGTGCCTTTTAAATCCGGCATGCTCTCTCTGCTTTCTTCATCTCTGCGTGTGACACAGAGGTGACAGAGGCTATCGCCATCACACTGGAAGTCACTCAGATAAGGAGGCCGCCAGCTGTCATAGGGGCCATCCCTGCAGGACCAAGCTTCCCGTTTCATGGCATGGGTCCTACACACAGGGCAGGCCCAGCTCGGAGGGAACAGCATTCTTTGTAAAATGACAAAGAAATTCACATTCCAAATGGCTAGGCATCCTGGATGGATTCCAGAGAACAGAGCACAAAGGTTCATATCTGCTACCCTTAAATAAGCACACTTTCAATATTTAAGCCAGGCATAGTGGCACACCTCTGAAATTCCAGCATTCTGGGAGGCTGAGGCAGAAAGATCATAAATTCAAGTTGTCTGGGAAACTTAGTAACTTTGTGAGAGCTGCCTGAAAATAAAGTTATAATGAAATAGGTCAGGGATGTAACTCAGGGAAAAGGCCCTGGGTTCAAACTCCAGCACTTCCAAAAATGAAAAACTGTCTTTGTTTTTTAAAATAAAACTCTTATGAGTGGAGAGGGGGGAAATAAAACAGTCAGGCTGTATACTGGACACGAACCTACTCGCTGAGATGAATGTAAACTCCACCTGCCGCAGCACGCACTACCACGTTCGACTTCACTCCCCAGCGCAGTTAAAGGCCTTCCCGGATCTCTAAACGCCACGCGGAGGAGCTCCGGACGGCACCGCAGGTCTTTATCTCCCTGAGCAGGCCCCTCACCACCGTGCAGCCTCTTCTACTCAGAACTCCACGCTGCTCCTCCAAAAGTGGCCAGAACAGCCCGGCCACTGCTTCCGCTCGCTGCCCAGGCCCGGCCGCTGCTCCTCTGGAGACCGGAAGCAGCGCCGCTCCAGCACCGGGACACTGCGTCCGGGGGCGCCACATGGGGCTGTCGCTGAAGGCCCGCAGTTCCTGAGGTCTCCCTGTGTGGTCCGTAACTACCAAAATGACAGTACAAAATGCAAGCCCAAGGACACTGGCCAGCCCCCGGGAACACAGAGAGATCCTCGCTCCAGGAAGAAAGACCCTGCTGGGAGAGCCAGAGCTAAGGCACTTGCTCCAGAATGACCGCCTCCTCTGCAGAGAAGTCAGACACGGCTGGACCACAGGACAGAGGCCTCCAGCCCCCTGTGATGCTCACATTGTACTTCTTGGCACGTGAGAGGAACGTCACGTTTGGGTCCTTGTGCCTACAGGACAAGAAAACCTCTGCAGGGCCAGCACAGCACAGGGAGGGGCCGGGCACCCTCACCTGGGCACACCCTCACCTGGGCACACCCTCTCCGCGGCAGAGGCTCCCTCGCAGCCTCAGGAAGGCCTGCGGCAGTGCTTCCAGCCCCTACCTGGCGATGCTGAGGCTCACTGTGCTGCCAGGCACTGAAGTGTCACCAGCAGGCAGCCGGGAAGCAAGGTGTCAGGGGCCACCACAGCTCAGGGAGATGGACTAGGAGCCCCGCCTGCTGAGGTCGGCAGCCCCGCAGTGCCCTTCCCTCCTCAGAGCTCCCTCGAGGCAATGCGCGCGCCCTTCTGGGGTCTGGGGTCTGAGTCAGCTGAATTCTGTCCTACAGAGCGCCTGTCAGGCCAGTGTGTTGCTGCTCAAAGGTGTGGCATTGCCACATCAGAAACCCACAGCGCTGCTGTGGAAATCAGCTGCAGGTAAGGGGTACACACCTGCTGACCCATAATTTCTGACTTCATAATCCAAGGTTGCCAGCTGGATGGAAAAAAATCCAGCTTTCATTAGTCCACATGCGCATGAGTCGAGGGGACAGAGTAACCTTGGTTGGTCACCTACCTCAAAAACTATACATGCCTTTCTCACTGCACCTGTTACCCAGCAACATTCCCTCCCTGCACACACCTCCACCTGGTGACCCTCCGAGGGTGGACTGAGGGTGGACTGTGCTCACTTCCTGTGCGAGACTGAGAGGTGGGAAGGGCCTCGGGGATGAAGGTGTGCAGGGAGGGAGGGTCACCAGGTGGAGGTGCGCAAGGAGGGAGGGTCACCAGGTGGAGGTGCGCAGGGAGGGAGGGAGGGAGG
>PVKA01019460.1:0-42042 GCA_004027165.1 Ctenomys sociabilis | reverse complement strand
AACTCAGGCCCTTGCACTTGCCAGGAAAGTGCTTATTCCACTGAGCCATCACCCAGGATTCCAGATCACTTTCCTCTAGTACCTTTCCCTGCCTGTCTTGAGGCAAGTTGCTTTCCTAATCCATGGAATGGATTAGGAGGGATTTGGGAAGAACTGCCAAGATCCAACATGCTAAAACCACCATGGCTTTGCCAGAAATCATTGGAAAGCATGGGCCACAGAGGAGGCCGTGGGCTGTGGGACCCCCAGGAATGAGCTGTGTGGTGATCACAGTGGGACTCCCCATATCCCATGTGGGGTGCACAGTTACACATCAAAACAGAGCTTATCAGTGATTTAGTCTCATTAAGTTGTAAGAAAACAGGCCACACGTTCCAAGGTCATAAGTTTTCTCAGCATCCATTCGTTGCCAATGTTTTGGAAAACCAAAGAGTGCAGGAGCCCACTGGGGCCAGCTGGGCTGGAGGATGGATGTGGATTTGCGGGAGCTTTTCCAGGCCGTCTGGACGGCAAGCGGGGGGTGGCTCTTTCCTGAGGAAAGCCTGGTGGGGGGCATGTGGGACCATCTCCAAGATGCCTAGGTCCCACCCACCACTTTTAGCTTCTCAGGAAGTTTCTGGGACTTTGAGTGGGGACACACACAGCTGATGCGTCCCTGATTTTCCTTTCTTTAAAAGTCGTCTTCACCAGCGTATGTCTGCAGCACTGAAAAATCGCTTTCCTTTCGGGGAGTCGCTGCACGCACATAGGATATCGTCACTCTTTCTACCTCCTCCTCTCCTCGCCTCCTTTTCTTTCCCTCTGTCTATTCATCCCTTTCCTATGTGCACAAGATCTATCTCCGTTTCCAGTGATCCACGTATTTTTGCTCTTTATTTATACTTTGCATTTCTCATATAAGAGAAACCATGTGACGTCGAAACTTGAGTGTCTGATTTATCTCACTTTCCATTGTGGCCTCGAGGTGCCTCTGTTTTCCCACAGATGACTTGCGCATTGGCTAGTGTGTATGCGCATGCGCACGCATGTGTGTGCGAGCATGGGTGCCCCTTCCATGGGACACTGTCTGCATGGTGAGCCCGAGATGGGCTGTACGTCTTCAGGATGAAAGGTTTCAGGAAGTTTCCTTGTACTCATTCCTCATCGTGCTTCTCTCACCGTCATCTCCCACAAGGGGCCGGGCTGCCTGGCTGCTGGTGACCAATATCGTGAGGCTATGGGAAGGCTGAGGGACACCATGGGGAGAAAGATATGAAACTAATAATTTCCATTGAGATAGGCGGGAACATCTTTACTTTTTCCAAACTGGATCTTCCTTTAAAAGTTCCAGAAGGGCTTGACTGGCCCAAGTGCGTGCTGATTAAAAGTCACTATCCATCCTTGTCCCGCTGTTTGTTCTTTTTGCTTGTTTGTTTTTTAATTGCTAACTAGTTGCAGAGATTTTTATAAATGCCACTAAAAAATAAATTATCACAAAATTTAAAACATATACAAAATCTATGTTTCTTTCTTATGTTCACTTTCAATAAACATGAAATTTATTCTAGAAGAGTTTCCTCTGCGTGTCTTGTATTTTTGGGAGTGACAACAAGGTGAGGATTTGCTTAGTCCCTGGGGCGGCTGTGATGGCACTGTCTTCATTTCTTCAAAGTGCAACGTGGCCCGTCAGATTCTGTGTCCACCCAGTGCCCCCTCCAATGTGGGGTCTGGGACATCAGAGGCAGCAACTTGGGGCTAACACTTGGGGTTGGCTGTTCCCTTCCAGGTAGAAGGCTGGTGAAACCAAGGCCCCTGCCGTCTTGGGCAGTCAGGAACTGGTGGCCCCACATCTGGGACAGAGAACCCTTAGGGACTCCACCACAGCTGCCATTGGCTAAGAGCACCATCTCATGCAGGTTGCTTGGCTTCCACCACAGTGGGTCACTTAGGGACCCCTCAGGTTAGCTATGGGGGGGGCTTAGCCTGGAGCTGCCGGACCTGTCTGCTACATGTTACTCTTCAACCCTCTTGGTTTCTTGGGGGGACACCCACATTGGTGAGGAGCCCCCTGAGAATGCTGCTGTCCTAGCAGAGAGTATGTCATGTGGTCCTCTGCCTTGGTCCTTCCCTTCCGCTTAGCCCCCTATCCTCCTTCTCACTGGTCTCTGGCTGGAGAGCGATGTGGAGACCCACACTCCTGGCTACAAACTCCTCCTCCCACCTACTACCTTTGCCCCACAATCCTCCAGGGCTGGAAGAACAGATGCCACTCTGTGCTTTCTGCTGAGCATGAACTTTGTGGTGTAGCCCTCCCTGCCTGGCTCTTGGTGTGTCTGTGAGATGAAAAAGAACCGAGAGTCTCCTTCCTCTTGCAAAGGCCTGACTATCTAGTTTAGCGCTGTGCTGCTGAAAGCCCTAGTTTGCATATCAGAAACTGAAGTTTTAAAAATATGTTTTGCATTCCATCCACAGCCAGCCCTCCATGGCCACAGATTCTGTAGCCACAGATTTAGCCAACCACAGAATGCAAATATTGAACAAAATGCTATGCTGGACATTTCCTAAGCAATACGATACAACAGCTATTTACATAACATTTATACTGGACTAGAGATTCTGAATAATCTAAAGAAGATTTTAATCCCACAAGAGGATCTCCATAGGTTGTTTGCAAATGCCCATACTGTTCTATTCAAGGGACAAGAGTGTCTATGGGTTTTTGCATCTCAGGGAGTTCAGAAAGTGATCCTGTGAATACCAAGTGAGGGGTGTTAAGCCTTCCTTCCACCTTCCTTCCTTCCTTCCTTCCTTCCTTCCTTCCTTCCTTCCTTCCTTCCTTCCTTCCTTCCTTCCTTCCCTCCCTCCCTCCTTTCCTCCTTCCTTATTCTTTCAATAGGAGAAGAGTAGTTAATACACTGCATATTATTATCTTCAAAATAATTATTCAGAGCATAATACACAGACTCAAAAGATTTTCTCTTACAAAAAAAGAAACAGACAATGTAGTGCAAAACTTTCATGAACTAGTGCCAGCCAAATAGCTCAGCAGATTAAAAAGCCTGCAAGCAGGAGCAGGGGCTGGGGTGTGCTGAGATGGCAATTGAGACTGGGCATGGTGTCTCACACCTATAATCCCAGCTCTTGGCAGGCTGTGAACAGGCAGATCACTAGGAGTCTGATCTAGTAGTGAGACCCTGAACACCCTGTAGACCTTTCCCTAAAAAAACCCATAAAAACAAGACAAAACTTTCTTGAACTAAGAGAAACTAATGGTATAAATGTAATGAATTAGCATATATATTAAAATACTTTTGAAACAGCAGAGTAGGTGATTTAGGGAATTATTCTAACTTCTTTCTACTTCCCATTGATCTCTCTTCTATTTGACTCTGTGGTCAAGGGATGCACTTTCAAGTTCCTTGGTGCAGGAGAAGGCGGAGAATGCTGTGATCTTTATTTTCCCCTCTGCGGGGGGCATACCATCAAGCTAATGCATTCACAAGGGTTACTTCTCTGGTATGCTATACACATCCATTTTCCTCTAGGGAAACCCCAGGCTAATAAGACTGAGACGGGAAGTGTTGGCAAATAGCAGAACATTTGGAGAAATGGGGCTTCAAAGGGGGTCAGTGGGATTGTACCTTAGGTCCTCTTTAGCCACCTGAGTCAGCAGGAGGCACCCAAGGGCCAGAAGTTGGCTGCAGCACAGAGCATCCCATGGAAACAGAACAGGATGAACCACACACTTCACATTTCTGCTTCCATTGCACCCTTCAGCTAAATTCTTAGTCCTGCTTCCTGACCCATAAAGGATCTCTCCAGGAGCATTCCTGATGGAAAGGATCCATCTCCCCCATCCCCCCCCGGGGCAACTTCCCTGCAGTCTCCAGGGTGCCTAGTTTCCAATTCATGTGTCACCTTGGATTTATGATTTCATCATCAGGTTTTGCTTTAAAAACAACATTCAAAAACCTCTAAAGGAATGCTTTTTCTGTTATTTCTCAAGTATTCCAATCACCCCTCCCATTCTGCAGTCTTGAGCACAAGCAAATTACAACTGGCCTCGGTCCACCTGGGGGTGGGCGACGCACAGCTCATGCAGGGTGGAGACGGGGTCCGTCTTTGGCACGGTCGCTGTCTTGGAGCTGTGCAGTTCTGCAGTGGGCCCCTGGCCTGGGAATTCCAACAAGCCTGGCCTGTGGGTAATTCTGGGTGAGCTGCTCATTCTGTTCTTCATTCAGGGTTCTTCAAAATGGGGCAAATAGAACACACAGCCTGATTCTGAAGCCATAGCAAAGATGATGGAAAGGCAGGTGGCCGTTTCCATCTAGCCACGATCTTTGGTGCCACGACAGAGGGAGGTGTCATCATCCCTCCAGGGGTCACATTTCATGATGAGCTCTGGGTTTGAGGCACTATTATTATTATTTTTTAATTAAAAAAGAAGAAAGGAAAGAAGTATAATAGTCATGGGTACACGGGTTGAATTCTCTGCAGCTTGTAGGATGAAGAAAGTGTTCCACTGGTTTGAAAAGATGATCATGCAGTACTTTGAAGGGTTTCATCCAGGCCCAGTGACAGGTACTGTAGGGAAAATATTTTATCTCCATGTATTATGGGAGTTTTAAACCCTAAATCACTCCATAAAATGTATGGTCTGGTTTAGGCTTCCCAAACTAGACATGTTGGCTGGTTGCCTCGCTCTAGAGCTGTCTCCTAATAACCAAACATAAAAAGCCAGGCTTTTTTTTTCAAAGTTGTAAGTCAATGTGCTGTAAACATGGGTCTGAGGTTAGAATATTGAATTCCACGAATATCAACAATCTGTCTTACCCCATTAATCAGCAGTTTACAATCTCTGCAGTCTTAGGAGCCACGGGGCCGTCACTGAGAATTCTCCGTCCGGGAGAAATGTAATCATCTGGACATGTGCTTAGAGAGGAATTTTCCCCCTTGTTGATTTTCTGTAGGAAACAATTATTAGGAAACACGGGCTTGTGTGGGGAGTGCTGAGGCTCACGGAGGAGGCTCTCCAGACTTTGGAGAGGCAGTGACACACAGAGCCCTTTGACAGACAGTGCTCTGCAGAAAAGCGGTGGACAATTTGCTGGGCCACTCCTCCACGTGGCCTCCCCAGGGACTTGTTGCAGAGAGCAGTGACACTGGCAACCCTCGAGCTCCCCGGGCCCCCCAACACCACTGTGCCACTGCCTAATGACAGCATCGAGAGACAGATGTTGGCTCAGTGCTCTTCTCTTGAACCCCCATGGCAAAGTGTGGCCTCCATGGTGAGGTCATCGAAGAGCCTGACTGCAGATGCTCTGCCCTTGGTCTGTGGAGTTCTTAGAAATGCCTGAGATGAGGCAGATTGGGCCTGGACCTTTGTGACAGCTACATCTGACATCCAGGGGGAGGTAATGAAGTCCCCCAGAGTCAAAAAAGTTAATCTCTTCTTTTTTTTAATAGTCTCATGATAGTCTAGGGTGACCTTGAACTTCAGATCCTCCTGTCTCAGCCTCCTATGTTCTGGTTGGCAGGTATGCACCACCAAGCCTCAAAGCATATCTTGGTGTCTTCGTTATGGTGTCATTGGTTCCCAAGGCCCCCTTAGGTGCCAAAATTCTCAAGTATGAAATGTTGACATTTACCTATTACCTCTGGATATCTTCTGTACTTCTTATCATTGCTAGGTTACTTATGACACCTAATGCAATGTAAGTACTATGTAATGAGTTGTTATAATGAATTGTCTAGGGAAGAGTGACAAGGGAAAAAGCTTGCATATCTTCCATACAGCTACAACTATTTCTCAAGTTGCTTTCATCCAAGGTTGATTGAATCCATGGATGTGGAAGGCTGCTATATAAATTTTCCATTACAGAAATATGGACTGCATCCAGGATGCCTGTCAAATGGGATCTCCTGGTTCCATGTGATTTTGTGTGCTGTATGTGAAGCTATGTGGAGGGCACGGGCACCAGCAGCCACCAGCTAGACCCATGCCAAGAAAAAGCCCTCAGAGCAGTATACACATTCAAGAGTTGATGGAGCTGCCCTTTGGAGACAGATAGCAACTAGCACCTTGATTTGGGTCCTAAAGACCGCAGGTACAGGGACACTGTTTTTAGTATTTAGAACAGAAGCAATTTCAGCCTTTGGAAAACAGCTGTGGCTGACTCCCAGGAAAGAGGCTGAGGGAGAGTCACTTCTAGGTGTCCTTAAGTGACGTGTGTCAATGTTGTAGGTAAAATCATTCCCTACCAAAGATGCCCATGGAGTTAAGGTTGTTAACCACTGATGTTACAATAAGGAGATCATATGGGTGGCCCAAGGAAGTCACTAGGCATGTTACAATGCAGAAGACAGTGACAGAGAGGCAGGTCCAAGGGACAGTGTGAGAAGGACGTGACCATCCATAGGCTTTGAAGATGGGGCTGGGGCCACAAGCCAAGGACACTGATGACCTCTAGAGCTTAGAGGCCAGCAAATACATGAGTTCTTAGCAACCCCAGAAAGGCATGCAGCCCTGGAAGTACCTGGATCTTACACAGTGAAATATTTTTCTGACATCCATGGCTACACAAGGATACATTTGCAGTTTTAAACTGCTCAGCTTATTCTATTTTGCTACTGCAGCCCTACTTCAGCAGTGCAATTGTCTCAATATTTTCTTCTGGCTGACATAAATTAAAAAGAATGAGGGCCTTCGTCCAGTTCCTGTTACTATCACTGAACAGCATAGACTTGGTAATTAAGAGGAGCTGAGGAAGGATCTCTGGGGGAACTTGTGCAGGGCCCTGGCTTTCACCAGAGGCCACGAAAGACAAAAAGGCTTTGAGGTCTTTTGGGCTCAGGCTTCTGGAGGCTGAGAAGTCCAAGAGCACAGTGTTTCTGCCACCCACTCCCAAGGGGACCTTCGAGCCCTGTCATAACTTGGTGGAGGGCATCCTAGGGTGACACAGAGTGAATGCTCCAGCTGTACCTCCCTTCCTGTCCTTATGAAGCCTTCATCCAGTCCTGATGGACTCTTGCCTCCAAATACCATTAACACTAATTTTGGAGCCAAGTTTCCAAAGTGTGAACTTGAGGGAGGGCTGGGTGGTGGGGTTGTGGGGTGCAGGGGGCACACTAAAGCCACAACTACAAGTTCTGGTCTCTCCCCAGAATCTCACCCATGACAAATCCTGTTTGGGGCAGCAGAGGATTTTCCCCAGCCTGTGCTAAAAGAGACATGGAATAGATTTGAGGTGCAGTTAGGACAGCAACTTTCTTTCCCACCTTGTATTCCTGCTGCTGTGAGAACAGGCACCAGGTTATCATTAAGACAGGGCCTCTCAATCTCCCGAGTTTGGGGATCACTGGCATGCACCACCATGCCTGGTGGCCTCAGAATCTTACAGAATGCTACATTTTCCATGTTTCTCAACCTCTCTTGTTATTTACTAGGCACTCCTGTGAAGTTCTCTGCAGCTTCAGACTTCTCTTCCCAGTGTACGTGCTGGTGACTGATTTAGGGTGGTGACAAAGTGACCCTGCTCCAAGGCTCTCATCAGCATCCATGAGGACAATGCTTCCCCCAGGGACAATGGCATCTACTACCTTGGTGTCAATGTGCCCAAAGTTGGAACAAGCTGTCCATCATTAGAATCAAGCAGGCGCCAGCCCATGCCAAAGCTGTCAGCGCCCTCAGACTGCATCTATGGTGCTCTGTGCCACAGCTGGCCCTGCGACTCGGTTTCCTTCCCACCCAGGCCAAGCTGCTCAAGGTGAGCAGGAATCAGGAGCCATGGGGCAGAGCAGCACGTGGGCAGGAGTTGATTAAAGACATCAGTTACCAGGGGTCAAGGCCAGCTTGGACTGTACTGTCTATAATCTTCTCGTCTTTTTCACAGTTGTTTTTCAGTCTGGTTTGATCCCTTAAGGTTATTTGAAAACCACTGAAACCTGAAGCCACTGCTCTTATGGAAATTATTAAGAGGATTTTATCATATTAGCATGTCACATTGTATGTCTATCATACCAAAGGGAATTAGTAAATCTTGCTTCAGTCGCTGATGGTACTGGGAGCTAGAGCTAGATGATTACACCAGTTTGTCAGGGAAGTCTTCACACACTCTGAATTTGAAGCCAGGCTGGGTTACATAGTGATTTAAAGGCCAGCCTGACCTATATAGCAACTCTTGTCTCAAAAAAACAAAACAAAACAAAACTAGCCAATCAAACAAACAAAAAACACTAAATGAACAATAAAATACAGAATGTCCATCTTTGATTTGTAAGACTCTGTTAAAAAAAAAAAATCATCGAATTCTATTAAACACAAATCACAGCGGCACCAAATCATGTCTTGCTTCTAATTTCTACAGAAATTTTCACGATTTTTTGGTGAAACTGGACCCTTGCAGCAATTCTGGGGTCACAGTAGCCTCTCCACACGAGCTGCTGTTATTCTGGTTTATGAGATGCCCCAAGGATCGCACCCCAAGTGACTTAGGCAGCCCTGGCTTGAAGCCTTCCGACGCGAGCACCAGCAGGCTGACGGGAGTGGGGTGGGGGTGGGGAGCCATCCTCTTAGCCATGTACCTGCACCCCCGAGCCTCTAGCACACTCGTGATGTGGCCCAGGCACTCCAGGCCCACTTTACCTCCAGATTAACCCAAAAGCCCAGGCACTGGCATCAGTGGGCTCTGGTGGTTGGGCCCCGAAACAGACCAGAGGCCATCGTCTGCCATCTGGGCAGAAGAGTGGGCTAATTCCCAAGCCCCCAGGAGCGTGAAGTTTGAGACAAATGCAAAGCTGAACGTTAAAGATGCCGGAGCCTATCCCTGTGCTGTTGTGAATCCATCGGCAGCCACGGCTTCGTCAACTGCATAGCCCTCAGAGTCTGGAGGGAAGAACCGGCCTCCAGGCCCCACCAACAACAATTAGAGGCCTGGCGGGAACAGCCTGCCCGCCTGGAGCTTCAGAAAGGGCGAGGCGACTACGTCCACGCAGATAGGCGCAGGGGAACCGACTCTAGTTTCTTTCTCCAGTGTTTGTTTGCAGTCTGTGCTTGGAAGGGAAAGTGGATTTTGGAAAGCAATAATTCTCCAAGGCAGGCCGCTTCCATTAGAGATAGCGCAGCCGGGAGGGGCCTCCGAACGTCGAGAGGAGCCAACCGCAGATTAATGGACGCTGCAGAATGCTGCCGGCGGTGCTGGAAGCCCGCTGATTTATGTCCGTGCACATATCCAGAGCATTCGACTCCTGGGCGCGCCTCCATCGAGGCACGATTCCACGACCGCTTTCATTTGGGGATGAGGTGAAAGGTTCTGTTTGTTGGGTGCAGCTTCACTAGCTCGGCTCTTACTGCAATGCCCTTGGCAAAGTGTTTCTATAAACCGAGAATGGTTTCCACACAGCCCCCTCTGGCTCCCTTCCCGGGTCCCAAAAATATCCTCCTTGGTTAGGCTTAATATACAGAATGTTTTCTTCCTTTGAGTCTGAAGTTGTCCAGGCTCCACTCACCCCAAGTCCCAGGTGGGACTTGGTCAGGGTGGTTTGAGCAAAATCAGCTCAGCCCACAGTGACCAGAAGGGGGAAGGAGGAAATGAGTGCGTTCCTGAGGAAAAGCCAAAGTCATTCATGGCGATTTTCCTTTGCTCCACAGAAGCTTCCTCGGTACCTGCTGGGTGACAGCCCAGGAGGGTCCAGGCACGGTGGTTCTTGGAGAAGACACTGCCAAACATCAAACCCAAGTGTCAGAGAGCAAGGAGAAAGCCACTGTTCTGTGCCCCTTTCTTCAGCTCTTAAATGCGTCCTACCTTGAAGTCCTTGGAAAATTCAGACCAGGGCTACAGAAAAATGATGCTGGACACGCTACTGTTATAGCACTGCCTGTCCCTGGAATCCAGTAACTGCTAAGTTAATCAGAAGCTTGGGCTTTCCCTTTTGCTGTGCCCGGATGGAGCAGCTCTATTGAGCTAACTGTGCCCTGATGTTTCATAGACCTGAAGTTATAGCTTCCCTTTGGTGCCTCCCTGTCTCCTTCCTCCAACCCCACAAATGCCTCTTTGGCTATTCTTGATTTATTTTTGTGTTTGAGATAGGGTCATGCTGTACAGTTTAGGCTGGGTTTGAACTCACTATGTACCCCAGGCTGGCCTGCAACTCACAGGGATTCTCCTGCCTCAGCCTCCTGAGTACTGGGACTACAGGATAGAATATGAAGAGTGCAGAATCAACCATGAGAGTTTCCTGGGGAAAAAAAAGTTCAACCTGAATTTAATCAGTCCTCGAGCTCTAACTCCTAGTTAGCAGCAGGTGATCACAGGCTGACGCTACAGTGATACAGCGACTATGCGGTGGATATTTTGTTTCTTTTTCTTTGTTTCTTTTCTTTTTTTTTGTATTTTAGGGAAGGGTTTACAGGGTGTTCAGGGTCTCACTACTAGATAGGACTTGTAGTGATCTGCTTGTTTACAGCCTCCCAAGAGCTGGGATTACAGGCGTACTCTACCACACCCAGCCTCAACAGCACACCCCAGGGGCAGGGCTGGCATAGCAGGGCTGGGGATCAGAACCCTGGCAGCTGCACCTGCCTGCAGTCACGTCAATCCGCCGAGCTGCTTGGCCAACCCTTATATTTCTAACAATGCAGCCTAGCACTGACAGCCACAGAGTATGGCTGCTATGTGACCGCTCCTGTGTTTGTAATCTACTTTGAATTCCAACAAAAACAGATTGGCACAAATACAGAAAATACTAACAATCATTAAGGGGCTGGCGATATAGCTAAGTAGTTAAGCACCTGCCTGGCAAGCACAAGGCCCGAGTTCGATCCCCAGTACCACAAAGAAAAAAACAATCGTTACTTAAATCTGTACTGAGTGCAAACGGTATTGCACTACATTCTCTTCTATGTGTTTAATTTTTCTCAATGGAGAGCAAAAAGAAGGGTGTTGAAAACTAAGTATTTTTAAAATGAAAGCCTCAGGGGATATATTTTTAAACCAAATAATTCAATAGCCCAGTGCAGAAAGTCACATATTCTTGAGGGCTTTGTGAAAACAGTGATATTTAGAAATAATTCAAATTGGAAAAAAGTAAAGCATGCAGAGAACAGAAGTAAATAGAGAAGAGAATATCTTTACTGCTGTTGCTGTGCCATGTGTGGCAAAAATTACATAAGGAATTACAATAAACACAGCTTTGGTTTCATTTTATTTTGAGAAAGCGGTCCCACTGCGCTGCCCAAGCCGACTTTAAAATCTTGGATTCCAAAGATCCTCCTGCCTCAGCCTCCATATTAGTTGAAACAACAGGACTCTATCACCATGCTTGGCTTAAGGTGTTTTTCAATACTCCCCTTACATGTTTCATAGTGCAGAGCTTGTACTACATAAAGGTTTGCTAAGGAGTTGTTTACTATTATTTTCTCTGTGCATGGCATGACCAACATATTCAGTGACATAAAACAAAAATCCCCCAAAACAAGACCTTGTCTTAAAAGGACACACAACACACACATACACACTCACACTTTCACAAATCCCAAAAACATGAACTTCATAGTTCAGCATGTCGTATTCCTTCTCACCCTCAAATCCAAGTTCATGGAACCCTGGATTTGGAGCAGGCTTTGAACTTGGAAGTTTTCCAGCAGGCTGAGGGGGAAATGCCTGCGAAGGAGTGAACTTGAAACTCCCACACAGGGAGAAGATGGGATTCTCAGGGGCCAGGCCCTTTGGGCCAAAGTGGGTTCCATTCCCTCTGATGTCCTGATTGATGGAGACCGAGCCTGCCAGATTTGGTCTTCCACGCTGGGGATTCCAGGGGAGCATGGTACTGGCTGTGACATTTTCTTGAAATGCCACCAGAAGTTATTTAAACAAAAAAGCAACAGCAAAATAATCTGCTCACCCCTGTATTTCTAAGACATGAAGGGTAAACATCAACATATAGAAAATTTTTAAGTAGTTTTAAAAACCCCATGGCCCTGCAATTCACTGGGCCCAGCAAAAGATCAACTCTAACAGAATCGTCTCAAGCCCATTCCTCCTGCTTGCATGAAATAAGATCTGGCAGTGGCATGCCAGCTCTAGCCTGCCCCAACACACCAGGCTTCCTTTCCTAAGTGTGCTGTTTATGACACAGTAATCTGTCATGGACAGGGGAACTGTTTACGATTCTGATGCTCTGGGCTTATTACTTCAGGTTTTACTGCCTGTGGGTGGATTTATTCGGTTTGGTTTTTTTGGGGGGTGACTGTAATCCCAGCTCCAGGTAACTGCACAGGAGTCTTGTGTGGATTCCAGCCAGTGGGGAGCGGCCATGGGCCCTCATGTGTGGCCCCTTCCAACTTGGGGAAATGCTGCTCATGGCCCAAGGCACCATGGACGACGACCACTGTCCCCAGAGTCTGGGGCGATGCTCTTTCTCCAGCCATGGAGCTCCATGCCCCTCACAAGTCTCCACATGACTGAAGAGCAAAGAGAAAGACTCAGTCTTCTTGGCACCCAACTATACTTTGTCACTTGAGCTAAGAGGTTTGTCAGCAACCCACAACCTATTACATCATAAGAAATGAAAGTTCTTATCAGCCTAAGGGCTCTCAAAGCTGGCTATGTTCCTTTTCTATGTGCACAGCATATAGGGAAATTATGTTCTTTTTTATTTTTTATTATTTATTTATTTTTTTTTTTTTTTGTCTTTTTGAGACAGGGTCTCACTATGCAGTTCAGGCTGGCCTCAAGCTCACTTTGTAGCTCAGGCTGGTCTCGAACTCACAACAATCCTCCTGTCTCAGCCTCCCGAGTGCTGGGATTACAGGCATGCGCCACCACGCCTGGCCCTTATGTTCTTTTTTAAACCAGTGCTTTAGAAGACACTGGTCAGGCTGTGCTGCAGAGTCCTGGAACTTTTATTCAAATCTAATTTCTGCTACTGATGAACTTGGTGAGGCAGTGAATGACTCAACTAAGCCTTAGTTTCCTCATTTGTGAAATGGGTCTAAGGATGATTGTAACTTCATTCCTTTGAATAGAACAAATGAGGGAATTTGTAGATGGCAAAGCTTAGCTTCAGGTGCATAGCAGATGGTAACTTTCATTATTTCCAACCTTGCTCCTTTCTGCTCCAAGGGCAAATTGAGGATGCCATTTACCAAATGAGAATTAGAAGGTATTTATTACTATTTATTAGAGGGTATTTTAAGACATTGTCTCTGGTGGATTGCCCACTGGTGGTCAACCTGTTACACTCAGCTGAACTGAACTAGCATGACGTTGGGTGTAGGAGGCCCACCTGAGGATTGTTGCCAGCAGCAGAAGAGGCAGAACTGAAGAAGCTGTTGCGAGGCTGTTAGGGCTGTGTGGCAGCTCTACGGGGACTGCTGAAAGCTGCTGGTGCTCTTGGGCTCTTCTGCTGGAGGACCTTGTCATGCTGGTTTTCCTGATGAACTTGGATGCTCTCAACGGAGGAGGTGCTCAGGACCTCGCTGTGGCTGAGGATGGCTACAGTTCATTCTGGGGGAGCTCTGCTCCTTGTCTTGAGCATCACTTCCTAACCCAGGAGGGGAAGACGGTGCACATCTCAGGCTCCTGGAGGAGCTGGTGACAGTGGCTTTCCCGGTGGGAACTCAGCTTCCCTCATTCTCAGAGGAGCTCAGGACCTCACTGTTGCTGAGGACGGCTGTGGTACTTTTCAAGGGAATTTTGCTTCTTAAGCATCACTTCCTGGCTCCAGTTCAATCTCTCAGTTTACTAGCACAGATCCTTCAGCCCACTAGCATAGAGTTTCTAGCTTCTGCCACTGACCTTTGGGCCTTCCCAGTGCAGATCCATGAAGCAGGCCTGCATGAGACATTGTCACGGGCTCTAGGCCTCCAGTTGGACTTGTGGGAGGCCTTGTTATGAGCTCTAGGTCTCCAGCTGGACTCATGCAGGGTATTAAGATCCAGGTCCTTAGCTGGGTTCTTTGGTCTTTTCTTTGTAGACAGATTTCTTGTACTCTTTGTATATTATTCCTTGGGTAATTCATTATAAAATAATTGCATAAAATGTGTCCTGTATTGTACTGTTTGCCTTGCAAAACCCCCAAACCATGACAGTGTATAGTATGTACATACATAGAGAAATATACTGGAAAAAACATATAGTACTGGGTATGAAGGCTGGAGTCACTCTCATTTGAAAAGTATAGACAAGGCAGTGGATTATGAAAAGTTACAAAGGCTTAAGAACCTTTTAAGTCTGAGTATGATGGAAAAGGTTAACCACATGGTTTTGAGATTTTGCAATTGACATGAAAGATTTGTTTTATGAGCTCTTTCCTCTCTATAAATCATCCCCATCAAAACTATCATCACTACAGCCACCAGCAATAAAATCTTTGGAAGCAAGTGTATTAATACATGGCAAAAATGAGAATATTTAGATTCTTAATTTATTTACTATGTAATTAGTCTTAAATTATAAGTTTTATGTTAAAACCCTGTGGATCTACAAAACTATCAGTAGAATTACATGATTTCTGCCAGAGTCATAAATGCAAAGTCAAAATATAACAATCAGTTTTATTTATTTATTTTTAAATGTATTTGGTACAGCGTCTCACTGTGCAGCTCGGATTGGTAGTGAACTGCCTGTTTTCAGCCTCTCCAGTGCTGGGATTACAGGCATGTGCCACTATACCTGGTCTTGGTGGCCGGCTCAGTGCACCCTTGGGCCAGGGCCAGTGCAGCATTCGGTACTGGGGATTGAACCCTGGTCCCTGCAGCTGCCCAAGCAGGGGCTTAGTCTGCTAAGCTATCTCCCTGGCCTGAATCAGTTTTATTTTTATGTGTCTTTGACAAACACATACAAATGAAAGTTTAAAAAACAGTATCACTTACAGTGGCATCACAAACTTTAAATAAATGCCCTAGTAATACGGCTACTAAAACATATGTAAGATCTTTCTACAAAAAATACAAAGCATTTCTGAGGAAAAAAAAAAATGAAAGAAGCAAGATATACTATGATCATCAATTAGAAGCCCCGATATTACAGAGGACTTACGCTGAATGATCTCTAGGCACACCATAATGCCACAGCAGTTGAGACAAGAGGTATTTGTATAAAGATAGAGACATGAGTCAATTGGGTAAAACCAAGTTGCTGAACTGACCAGTATATAGACAGCCAACTGATTTTTTCACAAAAAGGCCAAAATAACTCCATGGAAAGGCAACTCTTCATCAGAGGCACTCCTAGAGCTGTATGCATCATCTTCACACAACAGGGCACCCCTCTGCAGTGCAAAGCAAGGCCACTGAAACACGCGTGGCAGGCGGATCTGCAGCACAACACGCTACGCTGAAGGAGTTAAGTCCAAAAGGGTGTATATTGTCTCATTCTGTCCAGAGAAAACCCACATAAAGACAAGAACCACTTAGATACAGAAACCATAAGATGGTGAGCAGGCAGGAGTGACAACCGGGGGCTGGTGGGAAGTCTCCAGCATGATTAGAAATGTTCTGTAGCTTAGAACATGCAGCGAATGCCATTCTCGAAGCATGTTGAACTGTGTGCCCATTAGCTGAGCCCGTCATTTATGATAATTATACCCAAATAAAAATTTTTAGAATGAAGGAGGAGGATGTATTTGGGGAGGAAGTGTTAAGCGAGTACACTTTTTTTCAGTTCCTCTGCAACGTTTCTGTGACATGTGCATGTCTTGTGGTGGTGTGACACATGCCGCACATAGCCTTATTTGAAATTACTGGAATTCTGCTCATCTGAAATTGCTCTGAATGAAAGCACAATAGGATATATGTCTGTGGCTCAGCACTCTCCTAACACAAGAAACCATCTTTTCTCCTTCACCTAAATGACAAAGTTTTGATGAAATGCTTCTGCATTCCAGGTAAGTTTCCAAGGACACAAGCAAGGCAAGTCTGTGAAGCCACTGACCCAGTTTCCGACGCCTCCCTCAGTCCCTCGCTCCCTTCCTCCCTTCCTCCCTTCCTTCCTTCCCTCCTTCTCCCTACCCTGTACCCCACCCCAATGACCTTTACTTACTGGTGGAGACAGTTTTAGAAGAAATAAAGCCACTTGCAAAACAAAAGGATCAAATTGAGCACTGTATGTGCTCTACTAAGACCAAAGTCGGGTAGAAGTATGCCACTGCCTTCTCTTCTTATAGAATTCTCTTTGCTACCTGTTATTTTTATAGAATTTAACTTAGTACTTTGACACTGAATCCAGGCTATGAAAGCCTGCTTTGCTGTCATTGTCTCAGCTACCATTCTGCAGTGTGCAGTGGCCTCAAAGTCCCTGGTTTCTCCCTTGGCCCACCTATTTTCCCTTGTGTTTAGCAATGTCACCATGTTACCAGCAGTAAGACAACAGGGTTTGAGCCTTTACTATGTGCCAGGTCCCACTTCATGCAATTTATTTATATTAAGATTTTTTTTTTTTTTTTTTTTTTTTTAACCTCTCTGTTTCCTGGAACATAAGGAAAATCACTCACCTCATTTTATAAAGAACAGTGGAGACAGAGGGGCATCAAGTGATTTAGCCAGAGATGCAGCAGGGGTTTGAGTCTGGATGCTTTGTCCCTAAGATTCAAGCTAAAGTGGTGCCTCACATGAGTGAAAGGGAACAGAAGGCAGGGCCAGCCAAATAGCTCAGCAGATTAAAGTACCTGCAAGCAGGCACAGGGGCTGGTGGTTCATCCCTGGGTCTGCTGTGCTGGTCCCACCCCCGGGGCATGCTGAAACGGCAATTGAGACTAGGTGTGGTGGTGCGCACCTGTAATCCCAGCTCTTGGGAGACTGTAAACAGGCGGATCACTACAAGTCCGATTTAGTAGTGAGACCCTGAACACCCTGTAGACTCCTCCCTAAAATACAAAAAAAAAAAAAAAAAAGAGGGAACCATAAGTGGGTGAGTGGCCGACTATGGCCTCGAAAATGGAGATGGTTCCTGTCTCTGAAAACGCACGACTATCAGCAGATTCTCAAATATAATTCTTGGGACTCTGCAGCTCTTTAAGGAGCTGAAGTCTAACCTGCCCCTATTGGGGGCATTCCTCCAGATTCTGACCTGGTTTCACAGTGAGTGAGCAAGCAGCCCCTGCTGTGGGTGCATAAATAATACCACCTGTGTTTTTAGCGAGAGGCGCCCAGAGTGAGACTCAGGGAACACGGTTTTCCGGATCCCCTAACAGAGGATATGATGGTACTTCTGCAAGGACCTGAGTTCCTTGCACTGTCCAGAAACCCACTGCAGTTTATCCTTCCTTTTGAATCCAATCCTACCATTAGTCCACATGAAAGCAAAGTCTGGCCATTTCCATGCACGCAATGATTAGAGCACAAATCAACCCTTGTTGGCAGAGTGCGGGAAGAAAGTCGCTATGCTTTGCCGATGTCTCCTCTTCAAGGGTGAGGCAAAGCAAATTGGTGAGCTGGTTGTTGACCTGATCTACTCCCTAAGATACAGAGAGGTTTCTCTGCCTTTTCTTTCTTCCATCTTTCCTTCCTTCCTTTACCACTTTGCCTGCCCCACTTCCAATTCATCTGTGCTCTAAATATTTTGCCCATCTGTGGTTGAGAGAAACTCAAAACTCAAAATGAAATGAAACAGAGAAGCCACTCACCGTTCGGATGTGGCCCCAGCCAAGTCTGGTACTACCTCTGAACGCACGCTGAGGACTCCTCCTGAACATCTTACTCCACCTCGGCGCAGGTGTCCCTGGCTTCTGATTTTGGCCTGGCTGGGCTGTGCAAGCACGCCCTGGGTTGCTCTCAGCACCAATGAGCTCCACTGGCGTCCAGCCTGGCTCTCTGGCTCGTCCTTCCTGGGGCTGCTGGATTCCCCACCCCCCACCCCACCCCCCGAGCCTGGGCTGCGGCACACCTAGTTTCAGCTATCAACGCTGCCCTTTCAGTACGTGCCATCCCAGCTCTGTCCACTCTGAAAAGGGCCCAATGTCTCTCAGGCCCAGCTCACAGACTCACCATTCTCTCAACAAAAGGCCAATCAAATGTTAAGAGGCTTTCGCTGACGTCTCGCCAGCTCAAATGCCCCGTTCTCTGAGGCCTCATTGTTGTTGGTCACCACGGGTACCTCTGGGTGTTCAAAGCCCTGGCTGAGTCTGGCGCTGGGGCACAGGAAAAAATCCAGAGGAAAAGCAAGGCTGGGAAGGGCCAGGGGAAAAGCACATATGGTAGAAGGGTGAGAAGAGGAAGAGGAGTGCGGTGTGTGAGGTCCACCCGAGATGTGAGGAGAAACACAGACAGGAAGGGACTCCTTAGGCTGAGGAAAGGGCTGTGAGGCTGAAGACAGTGTGTGGAGCACAAATGTTAGGGTGGAAGCTGTTCTGTTACCTGGGGAAGGTGAGGGGACCAGAAGCTTCTTCCTCTGTGCCTTCTCTGCCCAGTCACTGTCCAAAGCATGTGCTCCATTTTCCCATACCAGCTTTAGCATAATAAACCAAACCAGGTGGCCGTTATGGTCTCCATTGCTCTGCCAAAGCCTGGGTGTCTAGAAAGGCCAGCTGTCTGGCCCTTGGTCAGCCCACTGGCCACTTGATGGGCCCCAGTTTGCTTCAGAGCTTGGCTGAAGGCTTGGTATGCTCATCTGTGTTCAGTGCTGACTCTTCCCTTGTGCATTGTTCTTTCTGTCCATTGTTCCAGTTGAATCAACAGTGCAAGGTGCACAAGCACCTGGGCCTGTGAGACTCCGGCCTGGTGCAAGGGCAATTCGGCATGTGGGCGCGGGAACAAACCAATCTTGGAGCTAGGTAAGCTCGAGCTGGACCCCAGCTCTGTTCCTTACTACCTGCCCCTCCTCAGATGAATATCAGTTATTCTTGGAGCTTCTGCTTTGATCTTGCAAAAATTAAGAAGAGAATAGGCAAAGAGCCCAGCATGGTGTCTTGCCCATCGTGATTATAATCCCCCCATGCTCCCCTCTCCCCATCCATGCTCTTGCAGTGTGACATTGCAGGTGCTCCCCTTTGGAGAGTGGAGTTTATTTCTCCATCTTTTGATTTGAGCTTGGTTGCATGACTTGATTTTGGCTAATGGGATATTATTAGAAGATGTGACACCACAGAGATCTGAAGGATGTGAGAGCCGAGCAAGCTTGGCTTTAGCCACCCTGGAACAAGCCCTGGCTGGCCCTTGGGAGGTGATAGACTATATGGAGAGGGAGGCTCCAGTCAGCCTCACCTTCCACCTGAGGTCCCCGCCATAGAGAGAGGGCATCCTAGACCACCAGCCCCAGAAAAGCTGGCTTCTGCCAGAATTGCTTACTCAGCCCACAGAATTGTGAGATATAATCAATGCTTATATTTTGAACCATTAATTTCGGGGTCAATTGTTAAATAGAAAAAGCTAACTGGCACAGGAACTAATAGCCAACAAGGCATTGATGACATCGTAACACCCAAGGCTTGGGTCTCT
This sequence comes from Ctenomys sociabilis, assembly GCA_004027165.1. Classification (NCBI taxonomy): domain Eukaryota; kingdom Metazoa; phylum Chordata; class Mammalia; order Rodentia; family Ctenomyidae; genus Ctenomys; species Ctenomys sociabilis. The sequence continues at coordinate 22,631 of PVKA01019460.1, read as the reverse complement.
TGGTTTCCATCTCCACAGTTTGAGTGGTCTCAGAGGGTACCATAGGAACACAAGCCAATTTTCACCCACCCTCAGTGACTCATAGTCCTGCCTCCTATAGAAGTACTTGAACTAAGTCTTTCTAATTTCCTCTTCTCCATAGGCCAAGCCTGGCAAGAGAGCAGGGGAGGCAGGGCTAGGAGAAGGATGAAAGCCAGCCCCAACTGCAGATGCCATGGCCCAAAGGTCCCTGAGGAGCCACTGGGGGCCTCCTAGCAGCCTGGGCCCATGGCTCTGGTGAGGGACAGACTGGGAGGGCTGCAAGCAGCCTGGAAATGTGGGCATCTGTGCGGAGTCTGAACATGGGCGCTCCGCCTGCCCTGCCATTATCCACACTGCTCTACTGACAGTCTGGTACTAGTTTTGTCAAGCCTGCATTGCCTCTCCATGGTGCCCACATGGGTGGCTGCCTGCTGGGATGCACTGAAGGCTCTAGGAAAGACCCTTCTTGCTCCCGATGTTTGCTGGCCACACAAGGTGTCCCCTGGTTCATGGCAGGTAACTGCAGCCCTCCCTGGGTCTGCATTAAGGAGTTAATCGCTCATGAATACAAGCCACATACCCCAACCTGGACTCTGCCGGCTATGGAGGTGCTGTGTCTCTCTTCCTCTATTTCACGTCCCGTGTTGTTCAGGACTTCTGCAGCGCAAAGTCTGCTATTCATTGGATGCCCCAAAAACCTCACCAATGCACAGGGCTGATGTTAGCACAAATCAGTGTCTCTACACTTACACGAGAGTCCTTTCCTTAATATGCCCAGACTCATACCTGAAGCTGAAAAGGAGCTTCCCTGGCCCAAGGCAGCTTGAGTTTCCCCTGTGAAGGCCCTAGGAAGGAATTGCCTCTGACTCTGGGACATCATACCACTTTGATAATGTTGTACTCTCCTAACAAGGAGCAAAAGCAAGTTGTGGAAAGGCATTTCAGTGGAAACCTTCTATACACCAAGATCTCAAAGGAGAGGAAGTACCTGGCCACGCCCTGGTTACGGTTCATTCATTGCAGTAGAGCCCATTTCCGTACAATAGGTTTCCATGATGATCTATTTGCAGAAATGTACAAACACAGCCAGGATACCCTGTGCCTGTGGAGAGACCCAGATCAATGCGAGTAACAGGAGAATGAAGAGGAGAGAAAAGAAAAGATTTTATCAACCCTGTTTGCTTTAAAGATACCTTCAAGACCTGCACAAACACACCTGCTTCTTTGGTGCTGGGGGAGAGCAGAGCAAACACGGCTGGCCTTTGAAGGAAGTGTGTGGCGAGTGATCTGGGCTGCAGAGCCAGTTCCCCCAGGAGGCGCTAGCATCTTGGCTCAAAAGCACAGCAGCCGGAACTCTGGATCAAACATTTAAACACTGAACCCATGTGTTTCCTCTGGATTCAGGAATGAGACAGAGGATCTGCTCTCATCATACTCAATAGGGCTGCTGGAAAATTGAGCCAGAGCAAGTAAGCAAGAGAAAGAACTAAAGGGGAATACAGACAGGAAACAAAGAAGTCAAGATATTCCAGTTTGCAGATGGTATGATTTAACACCTAGAAACCCTAAAGAACCCACCAAAAACCTCTTAGAACAGAAAAATAAATTTTAGAAACTAGCAGCATACAAAATCAACATATAAAAATTGATAGCTTTCCTATGTGCCAAGAATGAACTTGCTGAGAAAGAAATCAGACAAATAACCCTACTTATGAAAGCTTAGAAAACAAAACAAAACAAAACAAAACAAAAAAAACCCTAGGAATGAACATAATCAAGGAGGTGTGAGACCTCTACAGTGAAAATTATGAAACACTGAAGAAACTGAAGACGACACTAGAGAGATGGAAAGATCTCCCATAATCATGAGTTGAATTAAAACAGACATCTACTAAAAGCCACCTACAGATTCAACACCATCCCCATCCAAATGTTAGTGACTTTCTTTATAGAACGAGAGCAAACAATCCTAACAAAAAGCCCAGCATAACTATAGCCATCCTGAGCCAAAAGAATGGGGCTTGGGGATCACAACATCTGAGTTCAAAAATACTACAGTCACTGTAACCAAAACAGCATGGTGTTGGCATTAAAGTAGACATTGTAGACAAGTGGAACAGAGTAGAAAGCACAAAAATAAATCCCCACACAACTACAGCCATCTGATTCTTGACACAGGAGTCAAAAAATATATTTTGGAGGGAAGATAGCCTATTTCAAAGGAAATGAAATCAGGGAGACTGCTTATCTACCTGTAGAAGATTGAAACTAGATTCACATCTCTCATACCATACCAAAACAAAACAAAAGCCTAAAAGGGATCAACGATCTTAAGGTTTAAGGGCTAGTTAGATAGCTCAGTGGATTAAAGCACCTGCTTAGGCAGATGCAGGGACCAGGCTTCAATCCCTGGTGTGCTGTGCTGGCCCCACCCCCCAGGGTGCTCTGAGACTGGTGTGGAGGTGCACACCTATAATCCCGAACTTGGGAGGCTGAAAACAGAAGGATCACTATGAGTCTGATCTGTGTAGTGAGACCCTGTAGACCTTAGACCCTGTACTAAATACATTAAAAAAGGTCTTAATGTTTAAAAACTGAAAATTTGAATTACTAGAGGGAAAATACAGGAGAAACACTTTAAGATAGGGATATAGGCAATGGTTTCCTGAATGGAAATTCCAATAGCTCAGAAAGTAAGAGTAAAAATTATCAGGTGGCATTGCATTGAATTAAAAGGCTTTTGCACAACCAAGGAAAGAAAGAGTGAAGACAGTGCCTGTATATTGGGAGGAATCTTTGCTAGCTATTCTTCTGACAGAGGATTAACATTTACAATAAACCACACAAAATTTTAACACCAAAAGGACAAATAATCCAGATGATAAATGGGTAAAAGAAATGAACAGTCATTTCTCAAAAGAAGAACACATGGCCAATAATTACAGGGGAAAATGTTCAACATCTGTATCCACCAGTGAAATACAAATCAAAAATACACTGAGATTTCAACTCACTCCAATCAGAATGGCTATTATCAAGAAGATGCCGAAACATGAAGATTACCATGAGTTTGAGACCAGCCTAGAATATATATTGAGATCCTTTCTCAAGAATCTTCCCCTCCAGAAAAAAGAATGTAAGAAAAAAAATGCTGGGGTTCTTGGCCACGCTTCTCAACCTCTCTGTGCTTCCATTTCCTCTATAGAGTAGGGGCAATAACTGTTGCTAGTCGCCGGGTTTGTTAGTTAGCCTCACGTGGCTGTGACAAAACAGCACCAACTAAAAGGACAAGTGATTGATTTTATTCTAAAATAAAAGATTTAGTCACATTTTCAGAAATTTTGACTCACATGGTCAGTTGGACCCAGCATTTTGGGGCCTGTAGTAAGAAAAGTATCATGGTTAGAACACATGATGGAGCAAAGCTGCTGTCTCTTGGTGTCCAGAGAGCAGAGAGAGAGAAGAGCGGCCCGGCCCCTATGACCTAACTTCCTCCCCAGAGGCCCCCCTCCCAACGGTCATACCACTCCCAGCACTGCCACAGGCTGGGGTCAAGCCTTTTGTGCATGGGTTGTGAGGGGCCATTTCAGATCCAAACCATGACAAGTTTGTTAGAACTAAAAGAATGTTTCTACTTGCAGCATTTAGAACAGTGTACAGCACAGGGCAATTATGTGTAAGGGTTAACAAAATAAATACGTAAGTTTTTTAGAAGAAAAAGAATATAGGTCTGTAGTTACCCTCGTGGGAGAGTGTGAGATTGGAGTGTGAGCCCAGTGGAAAAATGCGCCTCTTGGGTGAGGAACTCATCCCTAGAAGACTCAAAGGTGAGTCTCCTTGACTGAGGACAGCAGTGACCCCCTGCTGCATCCAAGGGATGACCCCTCTTGACCCAGATTGAGATCAAGACCATCGAGACCCCTAAGCAACTGTGGGCCGTGAGCCTGTGGCAGACCAGGAGGGGCATGTTTGGGCTGTTTAGTCCCAACTTTGCAGGGGTTGTGGGAACTTCATCTTCTGAGGGCTTCAGGTCACCAAATTCAAGTGCCACACATCTACAGTCTCTTTGGAAATACAGCAGTTTAGAGCTCTGTGGTGTCTGAGGCATCCCTGATGTCCTTCTTAGAATTCCCAACTCCATCACTACGGGTCCAAGCAAGTGTGTGCAGTGTGGCTGTCTCAGCCAGAGCTGTATCCCGGCAGCACCATGGCGGGGGTCTGTGGATTCTGGTCTAACCCTCTCCTTTGTTCCCACAGGAAAAGACCTGACTTGTATCTCTTCACCCCACACTTCTTGGGTGATGTCTTAGCTCAAGAAAACACCTTGTGTTTGCTTTTCTTCACAGGTGATCCCCTCCTTTCTTCCTACAGCTGGGATAGACAAGCTTTTCTTGCAAAAGACCAAATCACTTGGCTTTTCAAATCATGGGTTTCTGTCACAAATGTCCAAACTGTGAAAGATTATAGTGTAAAAGGGGCCATTGCTTATATATAAATGAATGGGTGTGGCTGTGTTCCAATAAAACTTTATTCATGCAAATAAGTTGTGGTCCACATTTGGTCCACCCATCCTAGTTTGCCAAGTCCCTGGTCTGTGAAGTGAAGGAATTTTAAAACACAGGTGTGTCACTGGAAGAGCCCTTAATATAGCAACATTCTTCTTTTCCTTGTTTCTAGTCAAGTCTCTTGGGCATTTCCAAGATTCTACACCACCTGGATGGCTGCTGTCCTGGTCACCAAGGCCTTTGAGTCCCCCATGCTGGCAAGACTAGCTGTTCCTGATCCTTCCACTCCTTAAGACTTATTAAACTTCCAGAGTCTCCAGAGAGAATTTGCCTAGCATGCGTGGGTCCCTGGGCTCAATCCCCAAAGCAACGACAATAATACACTACACCATTTATTGCATTTCTTAGAGGTTGTCAAAATTTCCGTCTGGGCTACTGGCTGTGCACCTGGCTTTCCTTCTCCTTCCTGGCCCAGGGAGACTCCAGTCCTGCCCTCACCTACAGCCCTGGTAAGTGTCATGGGGGAGAGCAGAACCACCCAGGAGATGGGGTGCATCCTCATATTAGCCCTGAGATGCTGCCTGGTCCTCAGATAGTTTGAGGGGCATCATAAATTTGTAGAAATATCTGTGCTTACTGATTGATTTTTAAAGACATAAGCAGCACAGCTACAGGCTAAGAGTGTGTGGGAGCAACCCAAGGTGCCAGCAGTGAGACCTGACTGACAAGGGGACCTCAGAGCCAGGCTGCATTCCCAGCTGCAGCACATCCTGGTAGTGCAGACTGAGGCGAGAAGCCAGGAGTGTCCAAGCCTTGTTTTGCTCATCTGTAGACAGAAAGATCCCCTGTGTCATGGAGCTGTGAGGGTTCATGGAGCTATTAGAGCCCCTAAGACCATCAACAATATCAATGGAAACAACAGCAACCACCCCACAATAGATGGTGACTCTGTAAGGAAGAGGCAGCTGTCCCCTGCTACCTCTCCCATCTCCTGCATCCTTCCAGTTCCCCCACTAGGGTGCCCAGTGGCTCACCTGGTTGCGCTTCATCTCTCCTTCCTCCCAGCCATCCCAGCAGAGGAGGACAAAATCACGCACCTGATGACCAGCGCTCCAGTGCTTTCTTTTGCCAGCGCCACCTGGATCACCTCTCCTAGGCAACTGGCATTCACCTTTGCAAGTGCCCTCTCTGGGCCCTGAGCTACAGTGGCCCCAAGTTGGTCCATCAGCATTTCCTGGAAACTTGAATTTTGAGTGGTGGGACTTTAAGATGGCCCTGTATCCATCTCTGTCCATCTCCCTGCCCCACCAGTTCCAAGCTCTTTCCCACCAGAGGTAAGTCAAGGCGCCTCCTCCTCCAGAGTCCTCCCCTTCTCGGTGAGGCAGGCACTGCCCCTTTAGCTTGAGACAACATAAATTATACTCTTGGGGTGCCGGCTCTGAGTCCCCAAGAAGGCCAGTGCCTCATGACCCCACGAACCCTCACCAGCTTGCATTGCTTCTTGTGAGTCTACACATCTGTCTTGAATCACTGTCTGTACTCTGGGAAGACTAGGGCTGGCCTTCAACTGTGCCCTAACCTGCAGGACATCATTGGGTCATAGTGTGAGTTCATGAAGTGGCCTGTGGCCCTGGATGGTACTAGAGTGAGTTAGGCCTTGGGAAGGGCTCCCTCCTGCATGGCTGGGAAAGAGCCACCAGTCCCTGAGGATGAGACTGAGCTGGTGTCAGCCAGAGCCCAGACTGCTCACAGCCCCAAGCACAGTCCCAGAGCTAATAGAAAGGAGTCCCAGAGGCCAGGGCCCTGCAAAAAGCAGCAGCTCATCATCGTGGGGAGCCAGGCAGCATACACCACTGGCATGGAAGGAAGCAGGACACTGGGGACAGCCCCTTGGTGTGTACCCTGAAGTCCCACACTGAGCCAAGGGAGAGGCTGTGAGAACACCTAAAAAGCTGCACCCCAGGGCCTCGAGCAAGCAGGCAAGAGGCCAACTCCAGCAGCAGCCCCGCCAGGCTTGAGATTATGCTGGGGGTCAGAAGATGCCCTTCACTGCCCTAGCTTCTGCCATCCTGGCTCATGAGGGTCTCAGAAATGTAGGAGGCAACTTCAAATGTGTCCCCAAGAAAGGCCACCCAGATGAAGGCCTGCCTTCAGGGCCATCTCCTATCCCTCCACCTGGGAGGCCCCATTATGGTATCCCCGGAGCCAATCCACCACATCCACACCTCCATGCCAAGGGGCCCTCAGAACCCCAGACAATTCTGGCAGAAACCTAACCCGGGCTGCATGATGCTGGAGGGAACAGAGGGGCTTTTGACCTAACTACTCCAGTGGTTGTCTCCATCGATCACACTTGGGTAATTACTAGGCTCCCCACTCTGGGCAGCAGGTGGGTCCCAAGTGGCCACCATTCGCGTGGATAAATGGGGTGTGACTCTGAGAAACACACAGGCCTCACTTTGGCACACTCTGGCCTTTGTGGTGGGTGTTTTGTTTATTGGCATTGAAGGCAGGGGAAGCAGTGGGAGGCCTGAGTGGTAGTGACCTGCTGGGACAGAGCAGGCTGCCTGGCATGAGCAGAGCTGGGCCTGACCCATGGGACTCTCACTCACTTTGTTGCTGGTGTTTGCAAACCCTTGATCTTGTGCTTGACCGGAAATAGGTGCAGATTCCCTCCTGAGCCTCCGTGTCTGCTCCCAGCCTCAGAGATCAGGCCTTCTGGGCTCCTCCACCTGCATCTTCCCCCCTGCCCTTTCCCTGTGTGGATGCCCTGCATATCCCAGCTTGTTCACACTGCCAGAGAAGAATCTGCGCCAGGCCTGTGTTGGCCGTCCTGGCTGGCCTTCCACCCACGGGTGCCCTCCCACCTCCCCAGGGGTCCTCACCATGCCCTTTACCCCTGGCTGTCTGCACCCTGGCACCCTGGCCTGCCCAAGCACCCCTGGGGGACTTCCTGTTTTAGTGAAGCTTCCAGTGACCAAAGTCACCCCACAGATGCCTGCCGCTCCAGCAGCTGCACTTCCATGAACTCTAGGAACACATTTCACTGCACAGCGCAGGGTGAAGTAAGTGCTCCTGGCACTTAGGGATAGATGCTGGGGGTGGCAATAAATATCCTTCCACACACACCAAGAAAAACTGATCTAGCCCCAAAAAGTCAACAGCATTTGAGGACTCCACCCTAGGTAGATGCCTAGCAAAGTACACATTCCAGACAATGGGTGTTTGGTTTGCATCTCGACCTGACATCTCCGGAGGTTCTTCTGGGCTGGCTGCCAACACCACCCAGGGGAATGAAGAATTGGAGAAGAGGCTTCAGTTGGCCAGGAGCCATGGGCACACTCACCCAGAGCAAAGGGAAGGCAAGGCGAGGGAAGGGAAAGGAAGGGAAGCAAGGAGGTCTGAGTGAAGCCGGGCCGTTGTGCACAGGAAGCTCCAGATGACAGGTGGGAGAGGGATGAGCCAGGAGCGCCCCTTTGTCTCCAAGCTTACAGGGAAGGGCGGGGACTTTCTCAATGCAGCCAAACCACACACACCTCTACTGGGGCATGAAAAATGTGCACATCCACAGGACAAAATCACACACGTGACACCACTTTTTATGCACACTGCACACACGGCTGAGAGTGAGAGGTGAAGGATTATTTGTTTAGTGGCAATGCCCAAATAATGGCTCTGCCTGTTGCAGCAGGTAAAACTTGCAGTTTAATTGTCTTGATCTTTTTCAGCACAGGAGTTCTCTATCTGACGATGTTTGAACAGATGGTACACCAGGCAGTACTGAAGAGAGCGAGATGCTAGCAGAGTTGCAGCTAGAGCCCGGGCTTCCAGAGCTCCTACTGCAGGCAGAGGTGTGTGCTTTCTGCAGTGTTTATTCTCCACTGGTCTTCTACCCTTTTTTTTCCTGGAAGTTTATTGATTACATCAATTAGGGTTGTTTTTCAGCTGCAAGGACTGAAAACCCAACCAAGAGTGTTGGAAGCAATAAAGACAACCCATTCGTGCTGTCACACACACAAGGCCACAGAAGAAAATTCCAGGCTTGCTGCTGCATGGCTCTGCAAGATCACCAGGAGCTTTTTTTCTTCACAGGTTAGATCCTCTTCCTGAAATTGATGCAGATGGGAAAGAGGATGGAAGACTTGGGTGGACAACCAGGCACTGCTGTCCCCAAATAAGAGGGGCTCCCTGGCAGACTGAGGCAAATTGGCACTGATGACCACCTTTGGTTAGAAAAGGGAACCTACCCAGAGGCATCAGCACATCTGCCTTAAATCTTTTGGAGCCAAACGAGGTGACATCTTCACCACTAGACTAATAGCTATCAGAGTAGCCAGGAATCCCCTACTAGAATCTATCTTCTGAACAGAATTCGGATTCTCCTATATAGGCAGAAAACATCTGCCAGGATCCTGGTGAAGTAAGTGCACTTCTAGTTAACCCATTCTTACCAGCCAAGCCAAGTCTTCTTGGTTATAGTCTGGATATGTTATTCCTTCATTTATTTTGTTGAGAAAAATATATGTACAAATTCCAGCCCAGGTGCTGGGAATGTGGTTTTGTTTTCTTGGGTTGTCCAACCAGTGAAGAAGCAATGAGGCCAAACAGAATTTCAAGTGTGATCAGATTTCTCCTGCCAGATTTCTAGGGCTGGTGTCCCAGGGGAGCAACCTCGTCAGGGGCATCCAGGTGTCTTCCTGGAGAAAGTGTCCATGCAGTAGAGTCCTGAAGGCCGGGGGTACTGGCAGGAGATGGGGTGATGCCAAGGCAAGGAGGGGTATCCCCTACAGCAGAGAGGCTCAAGTGCTGGCCTACACTAGCCTGGAAGTAAGTCTCACTCAGTCAGGTTTTGTTCATGGCTTCATTCTTAGGGTCATGGGACTGTGCAGGGGATATAGGCAGAGAAGTGAGGCAATCAGGTATGTGCTTTCAGGACCATTCTGGCCGTGGTGGGGAACACAAAAACATGTGCCATCACTTATGCTCCTTGTGAAGTCTGGCATCTCTGCTGGGATGTGTTGAGTCTCCTGAGACCAGCCCCCGCCCCGCCTCTCTGGCTTCATGTCTTGCCACGGGATTGCTCCCTGCCACACCTCTTACTGTGGGACCCAAGGGGCTGTCCTCAGAGGTCTTACGGGGGGGGTTGCTTAATCTTGGACCTTCACCCTCCAAAACTGACACCTACATAAACCCCTTTAAAAGTTATCATACGGTCACATAAAACAGACTAATACACAAACCCTACCTGTGTTCATGATTCTCAAAATCATGCACTGTCATGAATTATGATTATTTTAATCTCAGAAGTGTCGGGACAGTTTGAATCTAGAAATAGGTGTCTGGACACTGCCACTGCAATTATTCATCAACACTATTACTATTCTTAATATCCTGGTATCACAATTCAAAGACCTTCTCACCCGAGTCTTGCCCTCACTGTTTGTGAACAATAGTTCCTTAGGAAGCTGTAGAAAGATTCCTGTGTACTGCTTCTCCAAAATTCCTCTTCCAGGAAAACTGCTCACTTTTGGGATCTGCCCCAAAGAGTGTGTCAAGCCCTCTACAATATACACTGCCAAAGGGCTGCTGGGCCCATCTGGGGGTGCATGCTGAGATGGTGTTTTGAGAGTGGGCATGGTATACATTTATGTGCACAAGATGGGTAAGGGAATGATCCTGAGAATCTGCAGCATGTTTTTGAAACTAGCAGTTAATTGGTAGGATTCTCACCCTGACTAACTGTATATGCTGATACTTGTGAACTAAGCAACTGCACTGAACATAGCAATACGTAATGGTAGGGTCATGCTTGGAATGCCTGTCATTCTGGTCTTCTAAATACATACTGTTTGTCATGATATACCAATTACTGCCATACTGTCTCCCAAGTAAATGTTTGTTTAAAAAAAATAGGTGGGTAATAAATAAAAACAAGAGAAGAAAAAAAAGTAAGAGGACTGTCCTGCTACAATGCTGTATATGGTTAGATTTCTAAATTTCTGTGTAAAAATATGTAACTGTTTATTCCTATTTTTTAATTTTTTAACTGTTTTACTTCATATTCTGTGTAGACCTAAAGTTTAACATATCAATACTTGATAGAAAATACCTGTTCCATGTTATGTCTAAGATGTTTTATATTCAGAGAGTGAAGTTAAACTCAATTGCCTATGCTGTAGAGTAATATTAATAAGCTTCTCTTATGGATGGTTAACAATCTAAGTTCACAGACCAAAAATTAGAGAAATAGAAGGGTTGCAAGGTCAGCCAACATTTTGGCTCTATCCTTTCAAGGTCAGTGGGGACTCAGGACATGGGAGAACCTGTACTGTAACATCATGGAACTCAGTTGTGTCCTAGATTTTCTGATCAAGGAGATTATGGGGCCACAGAGGAATGTGATCGATGATGTAGAGTGTGCCGAAGGAGAGTCACATGGAGAGAAAACATTCTCTCAGGCTTTCACAGAGAACAAATTGGTCAAGCAATGGCCGTGACTCATCCACATGGCTGACACTGACAAAGGATCTACAGACTGTGGTGCAGGGTTTCAGAATAAATCCTGAGGGGATTTGACTGACTTTATTAGATACAAAAGTTACATTTCTTGTTATATAGGCCTTGCTTTAAATTGGTCTTAACCATCTAGCAGAAAAGTATGAAATAAGATACAAAAAGTAAAGCGATATTAATAAGCTATGCTGTAAAAGGCACAAGTTAACAACTTCTTCTTCTTCTTCTTCTTCTTCTTCTTCTTCTTCTTCTTCTTCTTCTTCTTCTTCTTCTTCTTCTTCTTCTTTTTTCTTTTTTGGTAGAACTGGGCATTGAGCTCAGGCTCTTGCACTTGCAAGGCAAGCATTTATTCCACTGAGCCATCTCCCCAGCCAAGTCAACAACTTTGGTCATTGCCAGTCTTACAGAAAACGCATTACTATTTTGGACTACTGGACTACATTGCAATATTTTGCTGAAGTCATGCACCTACAATATTTAAATGAGAATGGAATACCCATTTCTGACAAAACCAAACAAAAAAGGGGGATACAAATGAAATACCATTTTGCATCTGTATGCTCAAAATAGTTAGGATAGATACATAGCTTCATCCTCTTGGACCATGGAATAGAGAGATTTGTTCTAATAGTGTTTATAGCCAGGATATCATGTCTGCATCTTATACAATGAATAACCACTAAGACAACAATATTTAATGTGTTAGTTATTGAAACTATGCTAGTAATTGGTTTTGAAAATGTCTTATTGCTATTTGTTTCTCAATAAAATTAGTTTTTTAAAAAGACAATGGGCCAGGGAGATGGCTCAGTGGAATAAGTGCTTCACTGGCAAGCACAAGGGCCTGAGTTCAATCCCTCATTCTGCCAAAAAAAAAAAAAAAAAAAAAAAAAGAGAGAAAGAGAGAGAGTGGGCATGGTGGCAAGTGCCTATAATTCTGGTTTTTGGCAGGCTGGAAACAGGAGGATCACTACCAATCCAATATGTGTAGTGAGACCCTATAGATTCTAAATACTATATATATATATATATATATATAATTTAGGGGGCCCAGCCAATGTTCATCTTTAAAAACTGCAAAAATTCAAAGCTAAGCAAATACTAAACTAACAAACTTGGCCCTCTTTTTGAATAAAATAATATAGCATCTAAACTCCCAGGGCTAAGGATGTAGCTCAGTGGCAGAATGATGCCTAGTATGCATGAGGTCATGTGTTAGACCCCTAGAACTGCAAAAATAATTCAAATTGAAATTCGAAGTCTTTCCAGCAGACGTACTCATAGAACCAGATCTTACAGAACACCAAAAGAAAGACCCTGGGGCCTTCTATTCTTTCTACCTGTCAAAGTGAAAGGAAATGACACGTTGCCTCTAGTCAATATTTAGGTAACACAGCCCAAAAGGTGTAACTTGATGAAATATAATTTTTCTCTATTTAAAACACCTTTCACTTGCTATTCAAATAGGAAGTTCCGCTCTCCGAATTCACTGCCTCTGTCAACCTCGCATTCCTGACTGCCATGTACAAAGTTCTTACCATATTCCACCCTCTCAATAACTTTCTGTTCAGCTGATTTCCCCCCAGATTTTTATTTATTTTTGACAGCTCCCCTGGGTTTCTTGACAGGCACCTTTAGAGCTGGGGTCATGTGGTTGATACATTTGGGCTGCGTTATTTTTCTTTATTAGTGTTTTCAGCTCAGAAGAAGACAAGGGAGCAAATCCACACCAAAAGCAACCAGCTTTTCATTAATGCTTCCCAGATTTCTTACAAGACTCTGCATACCAACTTGCTGGCAGCCTTCATCTCTGTAAAACAAGCCTGGTGTGCTCTCCAATGTCTTACTGTCGGATTGGCATAGGTTGAAGCCCTTGGGAAGGAAAAGTGTGAATCAAATAAATGAAAACTCACTTCATTTTATCTGTGCAAAATCCCACATGCCTGCTTCTGTTGTTTCCTACTGGTAAATGTCATTCATTGGTAAGGACAAACCTGTCCCTTTTTCACATTGATCAGGGTTATAATCCCTCATCAATGGCTGTTTTTTGAGCTTCAGGCTCTGGCTGAAACACCACATGGTTTATTTCATGCTTCATTTTGTTTTGTGGCTAAACCAGACCTTGTGCCTCTCCCACCTGCCCAGTGCTTAGCCCTGCCGCACTGTGATGCTGGCATCAGGGGCAGAATTGGGTTGGGCTTAGTGACTTTCCAACAGAATCAGGCCCATAAGGCCATGGCAAAGCAGAGTTGTACTTGTTCCACAGGGAGAAGGTCAAACAGCAGGGCTCTCATGGGCAAAGACAGAGAAGGACTTCACAGGGAGACAATGGATTTGGCCACTGTGGACATGGACTCCCACATGGCTGCATCCCTCAATCATTCTTAGCCACACACTTTGAGTTTGGGCTTTTCTAGGGCTAGCTGACCTGAAAAGAAACCAGAGAGCTATAGCCAGCTCTTCTGAAAGACTGGCCACAAGTGGTGACTTGAGTGTGTGTATTTTAACTCTTTCAAAACTCTGCACGCTACTCTTCAAATGCATCACAGATGTGGCATTGCTGGGATCTCTGGTGGTCACCATGGTAGCCCACGTCCTACCTGGCTGGCTTTCCATGATAGTTTCCAGATTGAACTTTAAAATATACATTATTTATTATACTCTGCCTTGTTCCAAAAGGGTCAATGGCGGCTAACTTAAACATACACCCATGAAAAGCTGATTCAACTTCTTACTTGGTTAAAGATGGTCTGCTATACATGGGGAGAAAATTGAAATCCTTGTTATAAAGTGACTTCCCCAAGATGATTACCTTATTTTATGAGAAACAGACATTTCTTGTAATTGAATACAGTTAAGCATCCATCCAAAACATTGTTTTGACCTTGAAATTAGAACTAATATATACTGTTTTCATCTCTTTCTAATACAAGGAAATTTGTAATCCTGAAAATTATACAGAAGGAATGTTCTGCATGGGCAATGCTAAGCAGTGATTTGGGTGAACTTTGACATCATCATCTTTTTTTTCTTAGACAGAGTCTCACTATGTATTGCAGGACTGGCCTTGAATTCACTATGCAAACCAGGCTGGCCTTGAGCTTGTGGCAATCCTCCTGCCTTAGCCTTCAGAGTGCTGGGATCACATGCATGAGCCACCATGCCCGGCTCATCATTGTCCTTGTTGGTGGCACAGAGGGTCTTCTGCTTTGCCTTTCTAGGACACGCCCATCTCTTATTTTAAGTTTTTTTGGAACCAGGCCCTTGTGCTTGCCAGGGAAGTGCTTATTCCACTGAGCCATCTACCTGGCCCCTTCCTTACCCTCTTATTTTGTTTTATTACCTTATTTCTTTCAATGCTGAGACGCACTGCTTTCCAAAGCTTTGCCTCCCCTAGGCTACCTCCATGTTCCCATGATTACTAAGATATTCCAATGTAATCCCTTTGTTGTGATTGTATAAATAAATGTTCTCTGTAGGACAGAGCCAAATGCACAATTTCCCGGCTAGCTCAGGATTTGGTGGGACTACACAGTAGTCTGTAGCCCAGAGGTCATCACAGCTGGTCTTTCTGGGAGTTGGCCACCTTCTTCCCAAACACAGCTCCTCAATCCATAGACTCCACAGAAAAGAGCCCCACCCCAGCCTCAAGTGTGGGATGCAGTGTGGTGTGTTCCCCAAGCACAGAGCTTAGCTGGCAGATCACATGGTCTGGGTAGCATGTCCCCATCACTTTGCCTGCCAGTCCTCCTATTGACTCAGATCCTGTTCTGGCAAAGCCAAATAATCTGCATCTGAGGAAGAGCATGACTCAGGGGCAGGGAGGTGCTGTCCCACGTGAGGCACCTGGATGGTCAGGGTTGATGGGCCTTTGGAAGTTGGTTTCCCTCTCCACTTAGGGGGCCTGAAACTGGGGCCACTTCCAGCCAGAGCCTCACATGGATGCACTGAGTGACACAGCTGGTACTTAGAGGTCCTCTCTTACCTTGTTGAGGGAAACAGCTCATATTTGTTGTCATTTCTCTTTAATAAAAACAAATGCCATTGTATCCCAGCACATTTTAAGACAACAGAAAGAATCACATCATAGGAAGTGTCTTTTTCCCAGAATTGGGGTGTCATGGTTTGGGGTTTTTGCCAGGAGAATATTATAGTACAGGACACATTTTATAATATTAGTTTATAAGGAATCACCTAAATACCATATACAAGTGTAGGAAATCTGTTCACACACTAAATACAAAGGCTCCAGCTGAGGACCTGGCTCCTAATACCCTGCACGAGTCCAGATGAAAACCTAGAGTTCATAGCAATCCTCCCACAAGTCCAACTGGAGGCCTGGAGCCCACAACAAAGTCTCATGCAGGCCCGCTTCCCTGATCTGTGCTGGAAAGGCCCAAAGGTCAGTGGTGGAAGCTAGAAAGTCTATGCCAGTGGCATGAAGGATGTGTGCCAGCAGGCTGAGGGACCTGAACTGGAGCTAGGAAGCAACACTCAATGTAAGCACCAGAGCTCCCCCCAAAGTACCATAGCCATCCTCAGCAACAGTGAGGTCCTCAGCTCCTCCAGTGATAAGGAAAGCTGAGTTCCCCTCAGGAAAGCCAATGCAACAAGCTTCTCCATGAGGCTGAGCAGTGCACCATCTTCTCCTTAGGTGCCAGGAAGCGATGCTCAAGACGAGGACCAAAGCTCCTCCAAAGTTCATTGGGTAAGGCAGCATGACGAGTTCCTCCAGCAGAAGAGCCCAAGAGAACCAGCAGCTTCCAACAGCTTCTCCAAACAACATCCCTTAGGTCTGGGCATATAGCTCAGCAGAATAAATCACCTGCTTAGGCAGACTCAGGGGCCAGCGGTTCAATCCCCTACCTGCCATGCTGGCCTCACCCTCAGGGCATGCTGAGACAGCAATTGAGACTGGGCATGGTGGTGTGAGCCTGTAATCCTAGCACTTGGGGGGCTGAAAACAGGAGGATCACTGAGTCTCATCAGTGTAGTAAGACCCTGTAGACCTTGCACTAAATACATTTAAAAAAAAGAGAGAGCCACTTTTTAGTGGTCTCCATCAGAAATCCAAGTAAATGGACGTCCTTGCTGGTCATGAGGCCAGGGAGTCACAGAGTCATTTGTAAACAATGAAACCATTACTCAAGCAAAACAGGGCCAATTTGTGGTCTGAAATGGACGTATCTTTTTATTTTTAAGAAAATATTTGGTGCTAAGTGTCCAGAGCATAAAGATAAATAAACACTTAAAGAGCTTCTTCAGTTCCTCAGCCTGCACTGCATGAGTCAGTGTAGACAGCTCTGTAGCACTAGGAAGAGCTGAATCTGCCCAGTGGGTCCTGCTTCAGAGTGCAAGTGTCTCTCTGAAGGCCCCTGCACCACGGTCTTCTGAGAGGTCTGAGACGCCCAGCCTGTGCTCCTAAGCCCCCTCTCATGGGCACAGGTAGTTTCCTAGGTCATGGTATTATGCACAGCCCTTCAGGGAGTGTTGCCCACATGCCCAGGCAGCAGCCCTGTCTATTAAGACAGATGAAAAGGGCAGGTTTCACTCTTCCCCCTTCCTTTCCCCTCCCTCTAAGCCTCCTCTTAAAAGACAGGGTTGGGGTTGGAATTTGGCTTGGTGGTAGAGCTCTTGCCTTGCATGCCCTGGGTTTGATTTGCAATAACATACACATGTGTGCACACACACACAAACACACACACACACACCCCTACACACACAAACACACAAAGATAGGGTCTCACTATGTTGCCCAGGCTGGTCTTGAACTGGATTCA
Source organism: Ctenomys sociabilis (assembly GCA_004027165.1). Classification (NCBI taxonomy): domain Eukaryota; kingdom Metazoa; phylum Chordata; class Mammalia; order Rodentia; family Ctenomyidae; genus Ctenomys; species Ctenomys sociabilis. Next base: position 5,812 of record PVKA01019460.1, on the reverse strand, counting down.
AGTCATCCTCTTGCCTTGGCCTCCCAAGTAGCTGTGACTGTGTGCAGGTGCCATAGTCCTGGCTTACAGGGCAGCCTTTAAAAGGCCAGTGTGGCCATCTCTGCTCATGTTGTTCTGGCCACTCCATGTCAGTCACAGCATAACCCATCTTCAATCGTGGCTCTGCCTGTTCCAGTCTTTCTACAACCCCTGGGGCTCCGGGCAATGGGATCCAGCCCCTCAGGCTCCCGAAGTGAGCAGGTTCTACCATGCCCACAGCACCAGCTGCTGGCCCTCCCTCTGCAGGGGAGGGGGCAGGCCATCCTTACATCCAGGAGACTGATATAGATGGAGACACTGAAAGGGACAATTCAGGAGTGGTCAGAGGCCTTTTGGAATGTGGACCTATCACAACTGAAGGGCTGGGACCCAGCGTATCTGTCCCTTGCCCCGTGGCTAAGCCTGAAGTCTACATGCAGGGATGTGTCACACTTTCATAGTTGGGGAATAGAGATGGGAATAACTGTACCTGTGCCTGAGGGTGGCACATCTCTACTTCTCTGGTACATGGGTTTCATGGTTTGTGTCTAGTTATCTCTTCAAAGCCTCATGTAAGTCATGGGGCAGACTTCTAGAGTTTGTAATTAATTCATGATCCAAGGTTGGGATTATGGATCTGAGGACTGCTGGAATTATAGGTCTGAGTATGGGATTATGGGCATGAATGTTGCACCTAGCCTGGGGCAGATAGCCTGAATGTAACATAAGAGAGACAGAGAGACAGACTTGCTGTTCGTAACCACTGTTGCTGTTACTCCTCCCTTTTGCTCTTGCTGTTTTGCTATCTTCTGCCACCATGAACTGCTGCTCTCTGCCCTGTGCCACTCTGCCTTGGAGCCAGCTGAGTATGAACTAAAACCTCCAGTAACTGTGAGCTAAATAAACCTTTCTTTCCTTCATTTTGAGTGTCAGGTATTTGACCCAGCAATAAGAGAAGAGGAACTGAGACAACAGGGAAACAGACAAACGCTGGGGAAGAAGCTGCCCAAGAGCTACAAACCAGCTAGTAGCAGAACCAGTACCAGCGCCTAACTCCCTGGCCATCCACACAGTTCTCAGGGCTCTCTCCAGTGTCCCATGGAGTCCTGCAAGAGACAGCAGCCAGTGGTGCACAGGGCAATCACCATTAAGGGACATCTTGGTACCCAGCATTTAATATATCCCTGAAATGCGTGATTCTCTGTATCAGGACAGTAACGCTCAGCTTTTCCAAATATTGGCTGTGGTTCCCCCGGGACAAACATTTGGGGGACACAGCCTCATCATGCCAGTGAATGCAAAGGATTCTAATTTACCCCTAGCAACGTGGAATTCAGGTTTATATCACTATAGGGGTTGTTTCAAAATAACACAATTTTCCTATAAATTCTTCATAGCTTAGAAATGGATACAGCTTTCCCCTTTTGGAAGTCTACATTGCTGTGTAAGGGCATCATTAATTTTGATTATTTTTTCCACTTTCAAATCCATTTTTTAGCCATAAATGTAATAAATATCACAGAACAGATATTCATCAATTCGTGGGTGGATGAATCATGGGGTATCTGGAAAGTGTTTCTGCCTCTCTGATGCAAGACGTTTTCCCCCTTTAATGAAACAACACATATTCCAGATTGTTCCTCCATAGTAAAAAGGTTGTAAGAAACCTGTGCCTTGGCAAAATAATGGCCATGGTCATGTCAGTCTCAGCACACACAGAAGAGGCCTAAGTGGCCTTTGGTTAGAGCTATGGATCTATTCTGAAAAAAAACTGCAAGAATCATATTGTCTGCAATCATTGAGGTGTTTTTTTTCCACAATGACTCTTTTGATCTAAAATTAAAAATAAAAAACTTTATATGGTTTTGAGTTTCCCCAAACCCTTCAAAAAGTAAAATTGTACCTGACTGAAGAATAAAGCCATGAAACACACTTCAGTCCCCTTTATCAGTATGCTCAGCTTTATCAGAAGTTGCTATCACTCCAGGAGGAACGTGAAGACCAGCTCCCCTGCCTGTTTCACAGGAAAGCTCCTGTTTCACTGGGTTCTGTGTCACCTTCTCAGATCACTGCAAGCCCAAGGCCAGACTCGATCCTGGGGACATACAGGTTTCTGAGTGCAAGCACGTGTCCAGGCAGGTGCACAGCTCAGTGGGACACGTGTGCCCAGCGTGAGAGAGGTCCTGAGTTCCATTCCCAGCTTCACAAAAGAAAAAGAAACTTTCCTCCAGCCTCTACCTATTGAGGAAGGAAAAAACATATCTAATTCCCCTGCTCCTTTTAATATTGAAGGGCCCCATGTCTGTGTGGCCACGCCAGGACATGGATGCATAACCTGCTCCTCCCCAAGAAGCCGGGACAAGTAGAGGCCAGGTGGGCTGCAGGGCCTCGCTTTCTCCATTTCCCTGGACACAGGCCAAGGCACTGGCCTGACCCTGTGCCTGAGCAAGCTGCTGTGTTTCCATATGCGGGAGGTTAGCACCACTGAGACCTGCCCTGAGTTATGTCTAACCGCGTAACATGAAAACTACAGGTTTGTCCTTGTGATTCCTGAGAGCGTGGGGCTGTGTGTTCCTGCAGAAATGTGGATTAACACATCCGCTATGATCTCTTCCAGAAGTGTGTGCGTGGGCAAGGTGTGTGCACACGCACATACACACAACAATCACATGCGTAGAATTTGCACCCTGTTTCTACTATGGTTGCAGAATGAAGCTATTCGCCATTTTTTATCTGCAGCCTACACTGATCTTAAGATGAGTAGAATATAATATATTTCTAAATGGGATCAATCTTTTAGACTCATCCAAAGAAAAGTCGAGCCAAATTTTTATTTTGTCAGATCACAAGTGACTTTCAAGTAATCCTGGGCTTCTTTTCTTGGCCAGTGTTCCCTTCCCACCCTATCTTGCTTGGGTGGAGGGAAAGGATGGATGCAGCTGAAGTGCAGGTTTCCTGGGCCTTCTCCACCTCAGGGGACCTGCTGGGTGTGTTCTTCTCCAGGGCAGTGAGGCCTGGCCTCCCACACACCACACTCAGACAAGCCAGGCTTTCACCTCTTGGCCCTTCGTATTCGCTCCCCTGCTGAGCAGTGCACCACTGCTTCCTGCAGGAGAAAGTCACACCTCAATGAGGCCATGTCCACACCTCTCCCCTCCTGTGCCCAAAGCTTCATCTGGAGGATGCACTCCAGGGGACAATGCACAGTGGTGCCAGGGGCCCACGCAGAACCAGAACACCCAAGGCCACTGCTGTCCTTCGGGCCAGCGGGCCTGCAGGTGTCCTGACACCTGGGTTCCTGGGCTGGGCCTCAGGCTGTATTGAGAACACCATGCACAAACCACTGACCTTTTCTCTGCTTGAGAGAGAAAAACAGCAGAGCAGTGGGCCACCTCATGACCAAATGTCACAACACATGGAAGTAGGTTGTGCGACAGAGTCAGTCACAGCATTCACCGTGGAAGCAGATGACCTCCCCAAGGTGATAAAGGGTGTCCTCTATACGCCCAAGTCTTCCCTTCATCAGCTGGGGTAATGCCAGGGCACGAAAGCAGACAGTGTGTGTGGTGCGGGTCTTCCCATCAGGGCAGCCCTGGCCGCCTGGGATATTTCTGAGTCCATGGAGGGTGCAGTCCCGCCTGTGGTCCTCAATATCCTCCAGTGGAGTCTGGCTTTGCAATGTGTGCTGCATGGGTGTCAATGGAAGGGTGAGCTTCATAGAGCTGCAGTGCTTGCTCCTCGGCGTGCACAGGCATAAAGGTGCAGGCAGCTGAGTGCTGACGGGCTGGCTGACACAGTCCTGGGTGGCTGCAAGGACGGAGCCACCATGCAAGCACGCGCTGGGCCAGCCCGAGAGGCAAGCCCCTGAAGCATGGCACATGTGCGTGTGCAGTGCATGTGCCCACGTCGGTGCTAGAGGCCTGCAGCTCAGGACGCACTGCCATCTAACAGCCTGCCGCCCGTGGTGCGCTCTGGTGCCCAGTGGATTTATAAGCTTCCTCCTCCGCTGGTGAGGAAAGTGCCAGCCGAACTTCTCAGCTCAGGCACGGGGGAGTCGTTCCACGGTGGCTCCCTTTATGCCTCTGCTCATCCTCTCATGGAGCTCATTACACAAAGCAGCCTATGAAGGAAGACTCCTAAGATTCTTTCTGCCATGGGGCCAAAATCATTATCAAGGGCAGGGCTTGTTGTTTTCCTCAAAGAAACCCATGGAAAGTTCAAAAACAGATTTTTAAATTTAGAATATGTTTCTGGGGAGGAAAAAAAAGCCTCTTAAACAATACATGGACTCCCATCTTTCTCACAATGGATATGGACTCCTCAGGTTCAAGTTCAGCAACTCATCTCTGTAAAGATGTGGAGCTCTGCCTCCTGAGGCTGCCTGACCTCCTGCGCCCAGGGGAGAGCTGCTGCCATCGCTGCCCAGCTCTGTCGGGCACACTTGATTTGCTGTCTCCAGCTCCACAGACAAGTCATCAGCATCATCAGTGCCAGGTGTCCCCGGGCACTAATGGACGGTTGCCCCTGAGGACACAGTGTCTCAGACAGTTGGAAATCCTCAGAATCCATGGAAGAGGAATGTTGGTGTTTTAAAATGCTAGGGTTCAGTGGGGGCTCTGATTTTGTGATTGCAAGCAAGCACCCCCTAGCAGCCTTGACGGGGCAACTTTGCCCACCCCAGGAAAGGAAGACTCACTTCACTCTTCCCTGAATACTCATTTAAAATTTTTTCCCAGTTAGAAACCTGTGACATCACTTATTAAGAAAAAACAAAGAGCTGGAGATGTAGCTCGGTGGTAGAGAGATTGGTTATCGTGATCGAGGCCCTGGACACTGTCCCCAGAGAGAGACAGGAAGGAGAGTGGGAGAGAAAGGGAGGAGAGGGAAGGAGAAGAGAACGGATAGGAAGGGAAAGGAAGGAAAGGGGAGAGAGGGGAGGAGAGGAGAAGGGGAAGAGGAGGAAAAGGGGCAGGAGGAAAGAAAAGAAAACAAGGCAGAGGCGATGGTGCTCGCCTACAGTCCCAGCACTCTAGGAGGCTGAGCAGAGGGACTGCAAGTTTGAGCCCAGAGACCCTATCTCAAAAAAGATAAAGACTGGCTGAGGCTGTAACTCAGTGCAAAGGCTCGGGGTTCAATCTCTAGTCCCATGACAACAAGCAAACAAGAGAGAAAGTTTTTGGAATGTAAAGAGCCTAGTAACAGCAGGTGTTCAATAGCTAACTAGATATGATGGTTTCTTCTGTTTCCTGCAACACCAGCCAGCCTGCTGTCGCCCACACGCAGAAGCTGGAAAGAGGTTAAGGGCTGGAGTGCAGCTCAGAGGTGAGCACTTGCCCAGCACCACAGGCACACACACACACACACACGCACACATATGCACACACATGCACACACATGCACATACACACACACGCACACACACACTGTCCATCCAAGTCTAGGGAAGATCTTTCCAGTTAAAGCCAGCAGCTTTGGAGGACTAAAGGTCCGTGGTGCTATGTTATCCTTGGTGTATTGTATGCAACTGGCCAGGGATTTTAATCACAGCTCCATCCTTGGTACCTGGACCACTGTGGAGACTGCGCCTCCTTTTAGCCTCCAGTTCTCTTTTGGAATGGGAGCCTTGTCGTGGACAATCCTAATGTCTCCTTTCTCTGAGGCCTCTTGGATCTAGCCCCTCCTGAGTTGCCTGTGTGGGCATTGCCCACGGGCATGTCCAAAGGCATCCACCAGGGGGTGTAGGATTCCCTTCCAAGGGTGTGACAGGCCAGGCCAGGCCCCAGACAGGAGAGGG
>PVKA01019459.1:0-42038 GCA_004027165.1 Ctenomys sociabilis | reverse complement strand
CTAATGAATGTCATAGTGATTAGGTATGTTCACAGAAACCTGGATAGAGAATCATAAAGCAGAGGAGGGTGAGTTGGGTGTGCTGCTGCATGCCTATAATCAGGGCTCTTGGGAGGCTGAGCCAGTGGGGTCACAATGGAGGCTATACAGTGAGTGCAAGGCCAACCTGGAATGCATAGTGTAGAAGCGCACGAAGGAAGGAAGAAAGGAAGGAAGGAAGGAAGGAAGGAAGGAAGGAAGGAAGGAAGGAAGGAAGGAAGGAAGGGGGATGGAGGCTGATGTCCCTGAGGCTCCCTCATCTACCACAGGGATTTGAGGCAGTTACTACTTTAATTAATGACTAGATAAAGAGTTATCAAATCTGAAAGCATTAACAAGTTAGAAGGTAAAACTGGGTTTGGAATAGCAGAACAAAGATTCTAAGCAAGCTAAAACAATCGATAAGACCAGTATGAAGACATTAACTATGAATAAAATACTTTAATTTAGGTTTCAAAAAATCAACAAACATTAAAACAGTAAAGATGCACTTTATTAGCAAGTCTTGCAAGTGGAAAATGTTTTAAGGATTAAATTGGTTTGAAATTATAAGAATAACACTATAATTTCAGGCCAGCCACAAGGTAAAAGGAAACTTCAGGACTCTGAGAAGTTTTCTTAATGTATAAGAACATTAAGCACAAAGTAAAATTTTGATGAAATGTGGCAATATTAAAATTAAACCAGGTGTGGTAGTGCAAACCTGTAATCCTGGCACTCAAGAGGCTGAGGCAGGAAGATCACTACAAGTTCAAGGCCAACCTGGGCTATGCAGTTAGTTCAAAGTTGGCCTATATTACATAGAAAGAACATGTATCAAAAAAAACCCTATAAAATTAAGGAGTTTTGTTCATCAAAAGTTATCCTTAAGACATGATAAGGCAGGCTGTGGAGACAAGGACCCAAGTTTGATCTGTGGTGTTGCATGCTATGCCACCCCCAGAACCAGGTGTGGTGTTCCATAACTGAATCCCAGCACCTAGGAGGCCGAGACAGGAGGATCACCGCAAGCCTAAACTGCATAGTGAGACCCTGTGTCCAATAAATAAATAAATTCTTTTTTAAAAAGACACAAAGCAAGCTATATAGTAAAAGATATTTATAACACACATAAATAAGACTCAAATAGAATATATAAAGAACATGCACAGTATCAAACAGACCAAAAATATGATAGCTTTAAGTAGCTGTAAAAATTAAAAAGTCTGTCAGCTCAGTAATTGAAATAAATGCAAATTCAAGCCACAATTCCTGTGTGTCAGACAATAGAATACTACAGAAAAATAAAAACTATATAAACTATATAGTATTATGTTACATTAGTGAAATACATTTTTAGTAATGTACATTAATTATACAGACTGCTGTGTTACCTTGACCTTTCCACCCCACCAGCCTCCCTTACCCTCTGCACTCCCTTCCCCCTCCCTGTCTCCTATCTGCTCCTGTCCCTCCACTTTAAAGAATTTTAAGGTACAATATTAAGAGAATAAAGTAAGCACAAAAAAATGGAATGGGTGGATTCCATCTATCTATTCTCATATAGCTCTGGCCACTCCCTCATCCTGGAAAATCAAGGATTACGTGTCTATTTCCTTGAGGCTGAAATGGTAAAAGCACTTTAAAAGTAAAAGGGAAGAGACTCACAGAAAGGGTGGGCCAAGGCATTAGGCACTCTCAGATTTTTAGCTCTAGAGGTTTGTTCACGAGGGCTCAATAATAATTTTTTAAAGTCAAGGTATGTTTTGTTTGCTTTTCCAAATGTGTAGCACACTTTGCAATTTTATGAAAGATGGGGGAAAATTTTTTTTTAAATGAAATGGCCAAACCATAAAATCTCTAGCAGCTAACATGGCTAGGCCCAAAGCAGGGTAGGATGCCAAAGCAAAGTTTTCCTTCATTAATGTCCCTGTGCTTGGAATGGAAAATGGCTATGGTAAACTATTCTCCCCATCTTAAGGGTACAAATGGGAAAGTTTGAAGTACTCACTACTGTTTTCTTCTATTTTCAGCATAGAAAATGTAGACAATAACTTCAGATCAGCAGAAGCTGTGAATGAATCTCTTCCCAGAATCCACTACTAGATTCCAGTATAGGGGCATAACTTACCCAGTGGGTACTATTGACTGTCTTGAATCGAAGTATATACTTTAAGTCAGGTGAGTGATTATTCCACTGTATTTGAAGCATTCTTTTGATGCCCAAAACTGGGTTCACACTCAAAATTTCAGATGTTTTAGTTTTCACTGAAAATAAAAATAACACAATTCTCATAATATGCAAAAATGACCAGAAGACACTAATAACATCCACCTAAAAAAATAATCCACCTAAAATCAAAAGTACCATAAGCCTAGAACAGAAATGATAGTGCATATTCTGCTGTCTGCTATGTACAGATGACAGCAATGCAGTAAGAAAGGAACACTACCTCCTGCCCCCCATGAATGTTCAACAAATCAGTCTCGTACTAATGGATCAATGCTTTTCACAAGGTGGTGTTGCTATGTGTTTTAAAAAGCTAGCTAGCCTTTTTTTTTAGAAAAAAATATTTATTTGGTACAGGGCTTCATTACACAGTTCAGATTCACAATGATCCTCCTGTTTCAGCCTCCCTAGTGCCAGTTTTAGGGCTCATAAAGCATGCAGTACCAGGGTTTGAACTTGGGGCCTTGCACTTGCCAGACAGATGCTTAGATGGCCCAGCTATCTTCCTAGTCCAATTCAGGCTACCTTTGAACTCACTATGTAGCCCAGGCTGGCCCAAGTTAGCAATGATCCTCCTGCCTCAGCCTCCCCAGCATTGGGATTACAGGCATGTGGCATCATGCTGGACAGATGGACCATATCTCTTGTTGGGCAGAAAGAAGGTAAAAAGTGAATAATACACAGATACAATATTAATGTAATTATAAAACCCCAGTTTACGGAATAAACTATAATAGAATGTTCAAAGAGAGAGGAAGAGGTCTGACACCGGAAAGTGGGCTGTTGCCTTTCCCTACGCTCCCCCTCCCAGGCCTCTTCCTCGACTCCCAGGATGAGAGCAGGCTCACTGCCAAGTGCCCGTCACTTGCCTTGCATACTGCGCACATTCTGGCCCCAAAGCCCTCTCCTTGAAAAATATATTATTTTATGGTTATGTTCCTTTCTCACTGTAGCACATGCGGGCTGGCCAGAAAGCTCAGCAGAGTAAAGCACCTGCTTAGGCAGAGCACAGGGATTAGGGTTCAGTTCCTGGCACCACAAACTGGACTGGCCCTACCCCTCGGGTGCACTGAGACCTTGACTGAGACTGGGCACACACCTATAATCCCAGCACTTGGGAGGCTGAAAACAGGAGGATCGCTCAAGTCCTATCTATGTTGTGAGAACCTGTAGACCCTACACTAAATACATAAAAGAAAGTCACACATGCTCAATTTTTGAATATAAAAATCACAACTCAGTTCAAAGACAACTGTGCATTTCCATTCAGAGTTATTTCTGTGTGTTTGTATATCTTTTAAACAAAATTGTTGTGCTAGATCAAGCTTTTGCCTTCTGAAATAACTTTATATTTCTAGTAAACATTATTATCTATTAAAAATCCTTCAAATTATCTTGTAAAAGCTGCACAGTATTATATTCAATGGATGAATGAGATTCATTTGGCTACTTTTTACTATTGCACATTTGTAGCATTTCTAATATTTCACTTAGAAGACAGAAGGGAGAAGCTAATCTTAATCAGAGAGACGCGAGGCTTAATCAGTCTGGAATTAACACCATGCACATCACAGGTATCAAACATATTTTAAATAAATGAGTAAATGCATAAGAATTGAATCTTTTCCTGCCTCTCTGATGGCAGGAAAATCTAATCTCCTTAGATTCCTTACAACAGCCTACTTGGGTAAAAGGACATGAACATTTTTAGGATTACTGGCACAAGAGCTATTTTGCTTTGTAAAAAGGTTACAACTTCAATCAACAGTGTGCAAATGCCCATCTTACCACACACTTCCTAACTAGAATTTAATAATACCACTTTAATCTTTGTAATTGCTGAAAGATTTTTGAGAGCAAAAAATCCCTACCTCAGCCACTGAATTAAAAACATCAGGTAAAAATAGTCAGACAGTTCCTGGCTAATCTAAAAATATTGTGTTTTCATTATGCCCCAGCAAAGGGTGTTCATCAATCTAGGTCCCTACTCCATGAGTAAACTTTAGACATATTAAGGATTTCCATAAAGTTATGTATACATGTGGGCATTTGAGGTACCAAGGATTGAATTGCACTTGCCAGACAGGCACTTGTGCCACTGAGCTATCCCTGGCTCTACACTTGATAAGTTATTTTTTATGAAAATTATTTTGTTGATTCTTAATCTCCTAAATTCAGGACACCCACTTCACAGAAGAGATTTAGAGACCATCCATCTACAGAAGCCTGGGCAAGGCATTATGGGTGGAGACACATTACAGAATGTAGAAAACTGAAGGAGATTCCCTGGGAAATTAAAACATTCAAAAGAAGTTGTGTGTGTATATAATTTGGGAAAGATGCACACTCAGAAAGGACTTGAGAAGGCCTTTCATCTAAGCCCAGGCAATCTATGAAGGACAGTCTGAGCACACAGCCCAGCTGAAAAGACTAGGCATTGTAGCTCTTCTTTCAATGCCCAGTTTTCAACAACAAAAAATTTGCAGTGATTACAAAGAAACAAAAATATAGCCCACCCAAAGAAACAAAATAAACCAGCAATTTTTTGTGACCACCCAGACATTGACTTATGAAATAGTTTAAAAGAATTGTCTTAAATAAGTTCAAGGCAAGCAGCCTAGGACAAGGGACGAGGGCACCATCACCTGCTTGGCAACCAGGCCAAGGCCTTGGCTAGCTGAGGGCAGGGCACTGCCCTGGCCTTACCACCAATCTGGCTTTGATTAGGGAACTAACAATGAACTGGAGGCACCACAGGAAGTTTTTAAAATAATGTTTTCTTATTTTTTTAATTTGAGAGGGCATTGTATAGGTTTTGAATTTTATTGTTTAGTTTGTTCTCTCTGTCCTGCATCTTTCCTCACCAGTCTTTTGGTATTCTCTGAGATTTATAGATGAATGAACACTGTCTGTATTCTTTGTGTTTTTCTTCCAGATTCTTTTATTTTATCATTTATTCTTTCTCTCCTATTCTTTTCTCTAGCTTCCCCAAATTGGTGTGATCATTCTTAGCCTAGAGCCTTGCTTCTACTATATTTCTCTTCAGCTATTACCATTTTGTCTCTCATTCTCCTTCCCCACAGGATAAAATCATCCTACCAAGGGAAAACCCACTGTGTACAAGTTCCTGGCCTATGTTTGGAGGTTATTATGTAACTATAAATCTTGCTGCTGGAGGTTGTTATATAACTATTGATACCAAACTATCAGTCACCACATGATCAGTTTCTAGGCTACACTTCATAGTAGTTAGTGTTATTATTAATAGTACTACTTTAGCCAAGATGCCATATTAGTTGTAATAAGTTGTTCACCCTTGTACAATACTGTGACAATCTGGAGGCACAAACAGCTACATAGCCCTGTATCCTTGGACTGGGTGCTGAACCAAATAGCAACATATCATACCTAATAAAGTGGGAAGGTAGGATACTGGGACAAAGACCAACAACCGGCTATGCCTAGAAGACATCTCAGAGGAATAGACATCTCTTAGTAAAGCTTTGATACTAGTGATAGAGCTTAATATAAGAAAAATACAAACAACAAATAAGACAAATCAAAATAAAAAACAGAAAAGTGACAAGACACAGAAACAAAATGCAATCTCACACTTCCAACCCAGCAAGGACAAATCCATGGGACAATGAGATAGAAGAAAACAGAAACCATACACTTGAATTCACTAGAATGACAATAGAAGAAATTTTTTAAATATACAGGAGGCTACAGAGAATATCAAAGCAGAAATAATACCATAGGGTAAAAAAAAAATTAGATGATGACCCTATTGGAAGACTTGATTAGCAAAGAGTAGCTATACAAAAAAAGAGGAGCATAGAAAAATAAAACCATGAATGCCCAACATATGAAGAAATAAATGAAATGCATGAAACACATTCAAATAGATACTTGGAACATAATAAATTCCACTGAAAACTTGCAAAACCATATGAAAGAAAGCAAAGATGGAATATCAGACTTAGAAGATAATATTGTAGTTAGTGATAACAGAAAGAAAAATTTCTTAAAAATAGCAAGGGATCATGAAAAAATAATCCAATAACTGCAAGATGATGCAAAGAACATAAGATAGAATGGAGACCATGAAAATGCTGGGGTAAGCACAAATGACATGAAGAGAAAACCCATTCAAAAAAGCAATAACCAAAAACTTCCCAAGCATGGTGTGCTGGCTTGATAACTGGTAGGCAACTTGTAGCACCCAGCTGAACTGGACTAGTGTGGTTCTGGGTGAGGGAAGACCACCTGAGGGTAGTTGCCAAGAAATTAAAAGGAGGACTAGAGAGGAAGAAGAGAAACTGCAGGGAGCTGTTGGTTTTCTGGCAGGAGCTTGTTTTGCTGTTTTTTTTTTTGTTTGTTTGTTTGTTTTTGTTTTTTTAACCTGGCTGTTTTATCATACAAGGAACTTGGTACCCTGTAGTCACTAAGAATGGCAATAGTTCACTTTGGAGGATCTCTGGTCCTCACTTTGAACATTGTTTCCTAGCTCTGAGGGGAAGATGGTGCACTGCCCAGTCTCTTGCTGGGAATTTGGCTGTTTTCATCAGCAAAGGATCTTGGGACCTTACTCTTTCTTTTAATTTTATGCATTTTGTACAAGGTTTCACTACTCAGTTCATACTTGTAGTGATTCTCCTGTTTTAGCTTCCCTAGTGCTGGGATTACAGGCATGGACCACCACAGCTAGTCTTGGTGGCTGGCTCAGCATGCGTGGGGTGCAGCCAGCACAGCATGTAGTACCAGGGATTGAACCTGGGTCCTTGCATTTGCCTAAGCAACTGCTTAGACCACTGAGCTATCTCCATGGGCCAGGACCTTTCTCTTGCTGAAGATGGCAATATAGTTCTCAGGGGAGCTCTGGCTCTTACTTTTGGCATTGCTTCCTGATTCCAGTGAAGATCCTTTAGCCTGCTAGCACAGATCATTTGTCCTGATGGCACAGACTTTCTGTCTTTGGGCCTTCCCAGCACAGATCCACAAAACAGGACTGCGTGACATATTGTCATGGATCTTGTTCTCCATTTGGACTCATGGGAGGCATTGTTATGGGCTCTAGGTCTTCAGCTGGATTCATGCAGGACATTACCATGGAATCCAGACTCTCTGCTGGATCCTTTGGTCTTTAGTGTGTGGACAGATTTCCTGCACTCTTTTTTTGTATCTGACTCTTTGGGTGACTATTATAAAGTAATTCTATAAATTATGTGTCCTATATTATTCTCCTTGCAGATCCCCAAACTACAACACAGGAAAAAATAACTTGACATACAGTTGAGTGAAACATACAGAACTCCAATTAGTCATGACCAAAATCAATTTATATCAAGGCATATAATAATCAATATTCCAGAAATTCAGTATAAGAACACAATAGTAAAAGCTATTAGAACAAAGAAACAAATCACCTATAAAGGGAAGACCATCAGAATTACAGATTTCTCAACACAAACTTCAACACAAGGAAAGCTTGCAATAAAGTATTTCAATCCCTAAAAGAAAACAACTTCCAACCCACACTGATGTATCCTGCAAAATTATCAATAAGAATTAATGGAGAAATAAATTATTTCCATGAAAAAGAACAACGGAAAAACTCATGACAACCAAAGCAGTCCCCTGAAGAGTTCTGAAAGATATTCTAGAACGAAGGAAAAAAGCTCACAATTCCAACAATACCCATAGAATGAAGCCACCAGGCAGGGCAGGCAAGCAACTAAGCAGAGGGGAAAGAAAGAGAACCATTAACAGGAAAAGTGTATGACAAAGACAAGCCACTACATAATAATTCAAATCATCAATGTAAATAGTATCTATTCACCAATCAAAAAAAAATAGACTGATAAAATGGATCAAGACACAAGACCTAACAATTTCCTACATTGAAGGAACATTTAACTAAAAAAATTTCATAGACTGAAAATCAAAGGATGGGAAACACTAATCTATATGATAGGAATCTGGAAAAAAGCAGTGGTAGCTTTTCTGTTTGTGGACAATGTGAACTTCAAGCCAAGACTGATCAAAAGAGATAAAGAAGGATACTACACAATTGATAAGGGGAAACTCCAAGAAGATCATATATATATATATATATATATATATATATATATATATATATATATATATATATACCAAATACAAGAGCATCCACCTGTTGAACATATGAACATATTAACAGACATCAAAAATCAAATAGCACTAAAGCAATTGTTATGAGGGACCTTACGACCACATTCTCAAAATTATATATATCAACTAAACAGAAATCTCAGAAATAAACTAAACCTGTGAACAAAGATGTTCACAAATGTCTACAGAGTGTTCCACCACACAACATTAGGATATGCATTCTTCTCAGTTACATATGGAATATTATCCAAAAATATTACACATACTAGCCCATGCAACATGCTTAAGTAAATCCAAAAGCATTGAAATTATGTCACTCATATTATGGAACCATAGCGCTATGAAACTAGAAATCAATGGCAAGACAAAACACAATAAATCCATAAACACATATAAATTATATGATATCCTTCTGAGCAACCAATGGGTCACAGTAAATTAAACAGTATCAACAATTTAGGGCCAGGGAGATAGCTCAGTAGAAAAAGCACTTGCCTGGCAAGCACAAGGTCTTGAATTCAATCCCCAGTATGGCAAAAACAAAACAATTCATTGAAAATACTGTTCCAACATATCAACATATCAGAACTTATGAGAAACAATGACAGCAGTCATAAGTGGAAAATTAATAGCAGTGAACTCTCACATGAAGAATAGATTGAGTTCAAATAAACAACCTAATGTCGAACTTCAAACTCTTAGAAAAATAAGTCAAGTTCAAAGCTCAAAGAAGGAAATTATAAATATCAGAACAAAAAATTAATGTAACTGAGACTAGGAAAACAATACAAAAAATTAAAGAGTTGATTCATTGAAAAATTAAATAAAATTGACAAACCTTTAGCCAGTCTTACCCTCCCAAAAGAAATGACTCAAATTCATACAATTAGGAATGAAAATGGTGAAGTCACAACAGATTCTATAGAAATCCAAATCATCAATACCTATTTTGAAAACCTTTACTCTAATAAGATAGAAAAAAAATTGACAGATTCCTAGATACATGAATTACTAAAGGTGAATCAAGATATAAAAATTCTAAATAAACTAATATCAGTGAAATATAAAATGTACTTAAAAACTTATCAGTAAAGAAAATCCTAGGCATTGAAAGATTCACTGTTAAATTCTAAAAGAAATTTAGAAAACAACTAGTGCCACTAATGCTGAAACTCTTTAAGGAAATGGGAAGGGAAGCAATACTTCCAACATGATTTCTGGAAGCAAGTATAAGCCTGATTTTAAAACCAGGGAAGAACCCAACCAGAAAGGAGAACTATAGGCCAATCTCACTAAAGACCATTGATCTTCAGCAAGATGCTGGCTTAAAGACTGCAACAAATCATTAAGATATATACTATGACCAAGTAGGATTCATTCCAGGGATGCAGGGATGATTCAACACACATAAATCCATAGAAAGAAAAAGCATTTGACAAAGTCCAACACCCATTCATGATAAAAAAAAAAAAAAGAACCTACAGAAAATTGGAATAGATGGTCTTTATCTCAATCTGATAAAATCCATCTATGACAAACCAACATCCAACATCATACTAAATGGACAAAAACTGAAAGCTTTCACCCTAAAACCAGGAACAAGACAAGCATAGTCACTGTCACCACTCCTTTTCAAAATAGTTCTGGAAACATTAGCTAGAGCAGTTAGACAAGAGACAGAAAGAAAAGGAAAAAAGATAGTGAAGGAATTTAAGTCATCATTATTTGCAAATGACATGATACTCTGCAAGAAGATAACCAAAATTCCTTTAAAAAATCTTCTAGATTTAATAACCAAATTCAGTTGCATAGTTGAATACAAAGTCACCACTCAAAAATCAATAGTATTCCTGTACATGAACAATGAACTCACTGAAAGAAAAATTAGGAAAACCACACCTTTCACAATAGCATAAAAAATGAAGTACTTACAAATCAGTTTAACAAGTAAGAGATCAACACATTGAAAAGTACAGTACTCTGGAAAAGAAGATCAAGGTGTCCATCAGAAAACAGAAAGATAACCCTTGATCATGGACACAAAGAATTAATACAGTAGAAATGGCCATATTTGCAAAATTGTCATACAGATTCCAATCAAAATACCA
Organism: Ctenomys sociabilis; assembly: GCA_004027165.1. NCBI lineage: Eukaryota > Metazoa > Chordata > Mammalia > Rodentia > Ctenomyidae > Ctenomys > Ctenomys sociabilis. The sequence goes on along the minus strand of PVKA01019459.1, from coordinate 31,529 downwards.
TCCAATCAAAATACCATCAGCATACCTCACATAACTAGAGAAAACATTCCTAAAATTAATTTGGAACAGAAACAGACCTAGGATAGCAAAACAATTCTTGGCAACAAAGACAAGGTGGGGTGCATTACAACTCCTGACTTGAAATTAGACTACAAAGACGTAATTTTTTTTAAAAAAGCATGTTGCTAATGAAACAATAGATCTGAAGATCAATGGAACAGATCAGAACAGGCAGAAACAATTCTAAACACATTCCACAACCTTATATTTGACAAAGGAGCCAAACACATTGACTGAAATAAAAATTTTAGCCAGTTGTTCTTCAGACAAGGGCTTCTATGTAGAAAACTCAGACCTTCTCAAATTTAAAGACCCAATCCAAAAATATGCATCTCAGATGAATACATATTTCTCAGAAGAAGTACACATAGCAAATACATGAAAAATGTTCATTATTACTGGTCATTTGAGAGATAAAAATGAACACAACACTGAGATTCCATCTCACCCCAGAAAAAAGGGCTAACATCAAGAAATCAACCATCAACAAATGCTGGGGTTGTGGGGAAAAATGAACCCTTCTCTACTGTTGGTGAATTCTTTGTTTGGAAAAGCTGTTGGGCTGTTAGAAGCTGCTATTTCTTCTTTTGGGAAAGCTCTGGTGTTTACCTTGAGTAATGCTTCCTAGCTCCAGTTAAGATCCCTCAGCATACCTCACATAGATAGCTCTATTTAAGATACCATCTCCCTGCAGTGAGAGCTCCCCCACAGCCATCCTCAGCAACAGTGAGGTCCCAAACTCCTCCAATGATGAGGAAAGCCGAGTTCCCATCAGCTTCTCCATGAGGCTGAGGACTGCACCATCTTTCCCTCTGGAGCCAGGAAGCCATGCTCCAGATGAGGACCAAAGCTCCTCCAAAGTTCCCTGGGAGAGCCAGCATGGCACAGTCCTGTAGGAGAGCAATCGAAGAGCTCTAGCACCTTCCAGCAGACCCAACAGCTTCTCCAAACAGCATCCTAAACAGCATTCCAATAGCTTGTGCTGCTCTGCCTTTATGCTGCTGGCAACAGTGCTCAGCATAGAGGGCTGTGGGCGGACTTCCCACACCCAGAAGCACTCTAGTTCAATTCAGCTGGGTGTAAGAAGGTGACTACCATTTAGCTAACCACTCCAAGAAAGGAAAGCTGAAAAAAATCATGACCATTAAACCGAGAGTACCCACAGATACTCCAGAAAGAGAGAAACAACCACAACTTCAACAACAAGAGAAAGGAACCACAAAACAGAGAAAGTAATTAAAAAGAGGGGTCAAGTATGAAACCTATAGCAAGAAAATAATATGAGAAAGATAAGCCAATACATATCAGTTATAACCATCAGTGTAAATGGCCTCAATTCACCAATCAAAAGAAAATGACTGGTAAAGTGCATTAAGAAACAGAATCCAACAATATGCATCGAAGAAACACATCTAACTCAAAAGAAAATTTATAGACTGAAAGTCAAAGGATGGAAACAAAACTCCATGCAATAGGAACCCAGAAAAAAGCAGAGATAGCTATCCTGTTTGCTGACAATATCAACTTCAAACAAAGAATGATTAAAAGAGATTTTAAAAGGTCACTACACAATTCTTAGGGGAAAACTGCAAGAGAAATAGATAACAATCATAAATAAATATGCACCCAATGTAGGAGCACCCAACCACATAAGACAAATGTTAACAGGTATAAAAAATTAAAAAAGAAGTAATGCAATTGTAATGAAGGATTTTAACATGATAGTGGCACAAAAACATTGATCAACTAGACAAAAACTAAGCAAAGAAATAGAACTAAACCAAAGTTGTGAAGAAAAGGACTTAGTAGACCTTTACAGAGTGTTTCACCCAGCAATAACGGAATACACATTCTTCTTAGCTGTACGTGGAACATTCCCCAAAATAGACCATATACTAGCACGTAGAGCATGCTTAAGTAAAGGCAAAGAAATTAAAATTATCCCATGTATATTATCTGACCACCGAGTAATGAAACTAGAAAGAAACCACAAAAGCACCATAAACACATGGAAATTAAGTAACAACCTCCTGAAAACCAGTGAGCCATAGATAAAATTAAAAAGAAATTAAATAATATTTACAATCAAACAAAAATGTATATGCAACCTACCAGAACCATGGGATGCAATGAAAGCTGTCTTAAGAGGGAAATTTACAAAAGTAAATTCACACATTAGGAAAACAGAACAAGCCAAAATAAATGATCTTATATTGCACCTCAAGCTCCTCAAAAAAGAAAAACAAGTCAAGCCAAGCCCAAAGGAAAAAGGAAATTATAAATATTATAGCAGAATTTAATGCAATGGAGATGAAGAAAATACAAAGAATTAATTAGTCATTTGCAAGATGCAAATTAAAACAACACTGAGATTCCATCCCAGAAAGAATGGCTATCATCAAGAAGTTAGCCAATAATAAATCTGGGTGGGCTGTGGGAAAAAAGAACACTTCTTCACTGTTATTGGGCATGCAGACTGTGGAAATCACTGTGGAGCTCCTTCCAAAAGCTGGGATTGGAGAGACCATTCAAGCCAGCTATTTGCCTCAAGTATTTTTCCAGAAGAACTGGAAACATCATAGTACAATGACTTATGTGCACCCATGTTTATAGAAGCACAGTTTGTCATAACTAATTCTTGGGAAATGACCCAAATGCCCATTAGTCAAGAAATGGATAAAGAAGATTTGGAATTTTCACACAATGATGTATTATTCAGCTATAAAAAATGATAAATTTGAAGCTTTCATCAGTAAATGGATACAACTAGAGACCATATAATGTAGTGAAATAAATCAGACCTACATATACAAGCATCAGTATATCTCCTTAGTGTGAGAACCTGGAAGAGTAAATAAAATATGAAATGTACAACAGATACTGTGAAAGGGGAATAAACTTGTTAAAAAGGAAGGAATTACTGAGATGAGGAGAAGGACAAGAGAGGGAGTAGGGCAAAGAGATGTCTATGTATATAAGCAGGATGGTTTGGATAACTGCACTGTGGATTTCTACTGGTCTATGGAAAGAGGCAGTAAGTGCTTAATTTTTTGTTCTCTTTTTTCATTTTTTCCTTTTTAATTTCTTATAACTTTCTTTTCTTTCTTTTTCCAATTTTGCAAGCATCTGGAGTCTGAACAACTTACTTGAAGACAACACTATGCAAAACAACAAATGCTGTCAAATTTATATTATTTTTATTTAGTGAAATTCTGTATCACTTCTGGTTTTCATTAATATTTCGTACTCTTTTTTCTTTCTTTTTTTGTGGAGGGAAGGGTCTACAGGGTGTTCAGGGTCTCACTACTAGATCAGATTCATAGTAATCTGCCTGTTTACAGCCCCCAAGAGCTGGGATTACAGGGGCGTGCCTCCCTGCCCAGCCTCAATTGCTGGCTCAGCGCACCCTGGGATCTGGCAGACCTGGAGATCGAACCCCACCCCCACCCCCTGCACTGGCTTGCAGGTGCTTTAATCCCCTGAGCTATTTAACCAGCCCTAAAAGTTGAGAAGGATTTTTTTTTTTTTTTTTTTTGCTGGCTCAGGCTGCCTTAAGGGCAGGTCTGATAAGGCATGCAGAGCTGGGGATTGAACCAAAGTATTCTGTGCCTGAGTTTGCATAAGCAGGAGCTCAAACAATTGAGCTAACCAGCAGACCCCCCAAAAATTTTTTTTTAAAGATGTTCAACATCAGTAGACACTGGATAAATGCATGCCAGAATTATACTGAGATACTACTTCACATCCACTGGGATGACTATAGTGAAAAGAAAATGACAAGGTTTGGTGAGGAAATGGAGAAAGTGTCACTTTTATAAATCCCAAAGTGGTGCGGCCAGCACATATACATAAGAGAATTGAAATATATGTTCACTCAAAAAGCTTTTACACAAACATTTTTGGCAGCATTACTTATAAGTATCCAAAAGTAGAAGTAACACAAATGTACATCAGCTGATGTATATTATTGAGCTATTTAGAGGAATGAAGGACTAATACATGCTACAACATGGTGATCCCTGAAAACATCATGCTAAGTACAAAAAGCTAGTTACAAAAGGCCACATACTGTATGATTCAACTCATAGAAAATGTTCATAATAGGTAAGTCCTGGACATGAAAAAATAGGCTATTGATTGCCAAAAGGGAAAAGGGAAAGGATTAGAGACTTGCCACTATAATGGGTATGAAGTACCTTTTGGGAACAATTGAAATAATACTGAATTAGACAGGGGTGATGTCTGAATAGCCTTTTAAATATTTATGAAAATCACTGAGCTGTATACTTTTAAAAGATAAACTTTATGGTATGCAAAGTATATCTCAGGAAATCAGTTATTTTAAAATTATATGGTTCAAAATGAGTTTTCAAAACAAAGGGTCAGGATTAGAAAGAGCTTTTAAAAGTGAGAGTTCTACTTTTTTCTTAAGGAATTATGATTTCTGAGAAGATGAGTCCTTTAAATTCTTTGGATACAATTTATGTTACAAACTGCAAGATCAGTGACCAGCAAGACAGTTATTCTCATTTAGCCAATTCCTTCCTTCCTTCCTTCCTTCCTTCCTTCCTTCCTTCCTTCCTTCCTTCCTTCCTTCCTTCCTGCCTGCCTGCCTGCCTGCCTGCCTTCCTCCCTCCCTCCCTCTCCTTCCTCCCTCCCTTCTCCCTCCCTCTTTCCCTTCCTCACTCCTATCCCTTCTTTCCTCTCTCCCTTTTTTCAGTCTTTCCTTCTCTCCCTTCTCCCTTACTTCCTCCCTTTCTTACTTCCTTTTCTTTCTTTTTCTGCCTCCCTCTCTCCCTGTTTCTGTCCCTCCCTCTTTTTTCCTTCTTTCTTTGATCAGAAGTTTATATCTATATCACATACCTACTATTTCTTTGAGTTTTGAGTTCACAGATGTCTCTTTTTAAAAGAGAATAGTTATTCAATAAACAGTATATGGGAATATCAAAGAATACTTACCTATGTCACTTAATGACAAATACACAATGTCAGATTTAATTTTCCCATCAGCATTCTGAGCCTCCACCTCAACACTGCAATGATCTGGAGCTGTTATAATTTTTTGCAAAAAAGAGCATGAAGCCCCTGTAGAACTGTTGGCTGTACACATGTGACCTCTGCTGTATATGCTGTGAAGAAAAAAATAATTCCTCATGAATTCAGTAATTTGAAACACAGTCATACTTCATATTCTAAACAGTATTTGTTCATTTCAGTCAGTTTCTCTTGAGAATTGTGCTATCCAGGATTTGGTTTCTCTTTCCTCCAAGAAGAGGAAAAATTTCCTGCTTCCTTCAAACCTGAGATGCTGTGAGCCTTGGAGACTTTCTAGTGGCCCTGAAAGCCCTTTAAAAGCAACATAAATACATTTCTTGCTGACAAAAAAATTAATGGACTAGCCCCTGAAAATCCAGAATATGGCCTTTAGTATTCCTTTAAAAAAATCAACAAGGATTTTTTAAAATAAAGTATGATAGAAATTAAAATAGGATTCAAGATGGTTTTTAATGCATCTATGTTTATTGATATGGAGAGATTCTAATATTCTATTATTGGCAAAATTTCAAAGTGCATATCATGTACAGAGCCATCAGTTCTATCCATGCATATATATATGTAACTAGTGATACAAGTAAAACGGGAAAGGTCTTTATATAAATGTTACCCATGTTGCCTTAGATCAGTGATGGTAATCCTCTTAGTGCACAAGCACCCAAATTGTAACCCAAGACACACTTATTTATTGCAAGTGCCAACACTGCCACTATACTTGAGTACTGGGGTTTTAGTCTAGAAAAAACAACTCATACATTAACATATTCTATCTTAAAAGAAAAACAGAGTAACATATATGCCACATGTTCACCACCACTGCCTTAGATGATTCTTTTTTTATTTTGTTTCAGATTAAAGTTTTAAATCATTGATAGATTAGCTAGATAGAGACAGAAAGAGAGAGACACAGACTGACTTTATGAAGTCTCTAACACTTAGAAGGAGCCAAATAAGTGACTATGGCTATAACTTACATGTCCCTGAGGATTGCGGAAGAGAGAGACCAGAACTAAGAAGAAGGTTCACATGTCAAGGTTCTATGTTTGCTAGAATTAGGGTGGGGGCAGATCTTAGATATATGTAATCATTAAATCTTTTTTTTTTTTTTTTTTGTCTTTTTGAGACAGGGTCTCACTATGCAGTTCAGGCTGGCCTTAAGCTCACTTTCTAGCTCAGGCTGGTCTCGAACTCACAACAATCCTCCTGCCTCAGCCTCCCGAGTGCTGGGATTACAGGTATGCGCCACCACGCCCGGCCCTGTAATCATTAAATCTTGAAACTAGAAATGACCTCAAGAATTTCCAGGGGTTACTTCATGGTACAAAATGGCCCCCAGGGTGGTGTTTTTCTGTGATTACAGACACAAGCTCTGGGGAGAGACCAGGTTTACCCCCGCTCCATGATGTAAGCAGGCCCCTCAACTTCTCTTAGTGTTCTATATGTAGAATGAGGATAGCAATGTACCTATAGCTTCAGGTTTCTCTGACAATGAATGAGATAATACATGTAAGACTCTTTTAAAATGTCAGATATGCAGTAGTGAATAAATGTGAAATTCTATTAATAGTCTTCTATGGTTTAATATTTTTTGCATTTATCTATGATTTAACCCCTGAGAGAGACCCTTTCTTCCATTTCCAGGCTTTCCATGAGAATATTCCCAACTCCTTCTTTCTTCCCAAAGAGAAAACCAATTTTCATTATCTCTGGGTATCAATAGGTGTTTTTGCTCCTATCACTGGCCCACTAACCATAATCTGCACTTACAATTGACTAGCTATAGATAAAACCTTCCCTTTTGCCTATAAGAGATATTTTTTAGGCTTAAACCTACAAAAAGCAAGCAATCTAGGAATCCTGGAGAGCCAACCCAATTAGAGCCATAAGAGGCCAGGTTACAGGCATGGTAGTGCCAAAGCATTTTCTACCTCTACATGTGGATCTGTTGAGCCTTTTCCCACTTGCCCTTCAGGCCTTGAGGGTGGAGTTCCGAGGTCAGCCATAAATGAAGCCTCCATGAGGTTGTATCCACCCATAGGTGAGCTTATTTAAGCTCCTCAAGGACAATATTGGGACTGGGGAGATGGAATAAGTGCTTACCTGGCAAGTGCAAGGGCCTGAGTTCAATCCCAGCTTCCGCCAAAAAAGGAAAAAAAAAAGCAAAAAAGCAAGGACAATACCTCATTCAGAAAGTAAATGGGAAATTTAGAACAATCTGTGTTTATGTGTCTTTTCTCTCAGGAATAAAGATGAGGAAGATTTAGGATCCTGTTAATCACATTGAGGTCTTTAAAGACTTAGAACTATAAACTATGATAGAGAGATATAATGTTATGCTTCAATTAAACACTGACTTCTAATTAGAGACAATAGGTACAAACTGTAATCTGTAAGTTTCTTAAGTATATTACAGATAACAGGGAATACTTATCTTCAGAATAAGTTTGAACAGGGCCCAGCCAGCACTACTGTAGAGGTGACTGGATAAAGAAACCAAAATGTCTCAAAGACCTCTGCCCAGGGTCTGTACCCAGAGACAATAGATCTCTTTAACATGCTGGAATTTTAGAACTTTAATTCAGAGCAATTCATTAGAAAGTAAACCCTAAGGAATATAATAGAAACACTTTCATTTTCATATATATATATATATATATATATATATATATATATTACAAGACCTATAGGGTCTCACTACACAGATTGGACTTTAGTGATCCTCCTGTTTTCAGACTCCCATGAGCCACTGGGACTACAGGTGTGCACCACCACACCCAGTCTCAATTGCCATCTCAGCACACCCTGGGGGCAGGGCCAGCATGGCACATAGGGGATCGAACCAGTCCCTACATCTGCCTAAGCAGGGGCTTTAATCTGCTGAGCTATCTGAAAAGCTCTCCACACTTTCAATTTTACTGTATATTTTGGTTGAATTGTTCTTTAGGGAAGGTTTATTCTTTGGTTTTGGTGCTGAGGACCAAATTCAGGGCTTCCAGCTTGCTAGGTACAGTGCTCTCTACCACCAAGCCAAAGCCCCAGCCCCCCATTTTCATTTTCTCTTTCTCTCATTCAAAGGAATAAAAAGTAGCCATTCAGATCCATTGATTATTAGTTTCATTTTCTAATTGGCAACACAGTTGGAGCAAATCATAATTTTTATTTCCCGAGGATGTTTTGCTAAGGATTAGAGATCCACCCTGGGAAAGCTCTTGGTCTTGTGTTTCTCCACCTGAGATGGTTTGGATTTAGTTCTTAGTGGAGTCTCTGTTTGTTCCTTCTCCACTGCTCTGATCCTGTCAAATAACACAGTTTATAATGGTGTTGGTCAAAGGAAATTCCCTCATCACAGCTGTTGAGTTTCCCATCCCTGGAACCCTATCAGAGTGATATTGAGCTTCATTTATCTCACAGCCATATGCTAAAAGCCTGGTCTGGATTTAATCCTGAAGCTGTCAAAAAAATAGATGTACAAGTTTTAGCCCAAGTTTATCTGCCTTCTAGTCCTTCAGCAGAATGATTCTGACTGGTTTTTATAGTACAAGGTAAACTTTCTGATGTTTATAAAACTGATAAGTTTATAACTAGAACTAAACATTCCTAGGGGACTTTATAAGATTCTTAAATATCCATTTTAAGTAAGGACAAATATTAAGTATAGTTACAGTTTGGTCCCCCAAGGACTACCTCATTACCATTTATTTCCAGAATATCATGCACTCAGCTACTTTTCTCAGAGATAATCTCAATAATCTCTTTCTGCAACCAAACCTAGGGGGGCCTTTTCACGCCCTAGAAATAGTTTAAGATTACCTTTAACAGTTTGTTCTATTAGATGAAGCAGTTCCATGTGGCTATCATAGCAGCACTGGACATAAGATGTGGCTCTTCAACAACACAGTTATCAAAACAAAGAGTAGCCTGCATAGCTGGATATTCCAATCAGGTAAACCATCACCCTAGAACCCATCTTTAAAAGCTATCCTTGCTTTCACAGCTGTAAAAGTTTTATTTCTTCAGATTCATATAAAAGTTCTCTGTTAACTGACCTACAAAAAGTTCTGACTAGTCTATTTATAATTTAAAAACTAAAAAGAAATTTATTGTAATTCTATTTGGCCAAATACATCTGCATGCATTTTAGATTTATATTACAAATTGTCTTACATGTGCTCATCTGTTTGCCCAATTTGCAACTAGTTATCACATGTAGAGCTGTTTTGTTTGAGCTCAACAATATTTTCCTATTTTTTTTACTTTTTGGATTTTAAAAACATTTATTTATAACTTAAACTGGTCTATAGATGTTATTAGAACTAAGGACACAATTTCACTCAGGTTGCCACCTGATCAAAATGATGTCAAAGGGCTAGGAAGATAGCTCAACAGCTTAAGCACCTGCCTGGCAAAATGATGCCAACAATGGTTTTACAGATGTAATCCATCCTTTTGTCTGTGTACAATAAGATAATCTTTCATTGGTTAAAAATAGTGTGTGGATTGTTACTATCTTGTCCTCATAGGTCATCAAAAATTGATCATGGGCAGGCCAGATAGTTCAGAGGACTAACGTGCCTGCTTAGGCAGAGTGCAGCAGCTGGGGTTCGATCCCTGGCGTGCTTTGCAGACAGTGCCCCCCAGGGTGCACAGAGACCACAATTGAGAGTGCGTGTAGTGGCACGTACCTGTAATCCCAGCACTTGGGAGGCTAAAACCGGAGAATCACTACAAGTCCAGTCTACATAGTGAGACTCTGTAGACCCTGTACTAAATACATTAAAAAAAAAATCATAACCAGAGATAGAACTAAGAAGTCTGAGAGATCACAAGTCATTTAGATTATGGGTTATTGAGCCATTAGTATCCCTAATTTCTTTCTTTTTTTTTTTTTTTTAATGTATTTGGTACATAGTCTCACTTCACAGCTTGACCCATAGTGATGCTCCTATATCAGTTTCCCCAGTGCTGGGATTACAGACATGGGTCACCATGCCTTGTCCTGGTGACTCAGTGCACCAAGGGATAGGGCCGGTTCAGCATGTGGTACCAGGGATCAAACCCCTGTCCCTGTGCTTGCGTAAGCAGGGGCTTAATCTGCTGAGCTATCTTGACAGCCCAGCATCCCTAATTTCTACAGAAGGAGTAGACAAACTATCACCTCCTAAATATAACCCCTTTTACTCTTGTCTGAACAACAGGCTAAAAACTGTTGTGTTGTTAAATTGTCAAAAATAAATAAGTACTCAGCACTCTGTAAAGTTGGGGCCAAAGAATCCCAAATTTGAACCCAGTCTTGGACAATTTAACCTGTTTCAAAATTTAAAAACTTAAAGGAGGCAAGGGGCTAAGAATTTGGTTCAGTGTAAAGGCTCTAGGTTCAATCTCCAGTGCCATAAATAAACAAAGGAAGAATATATTGTGGCTTATCAAAATTGTATGAAATTCAAATTGAGTGCCTATAAATAAGGTTTTACTGGAAAAATAGTCATATGAATTGATTGAAAATTGTCTACAGCACCTTTTTGACAAAAATGAATTTTCTTCTACACCTAGAATACTCACTCACTATTTCACCCTTTTCAGAAAGCTTACTAAACCCTGTTTTAAAACATCTCTTTGAAGATGGGCCTTGTGCATGTACCTGCATATTCTTACAACTTCTCAGAGTCCTTTGGGCATTGACTGAGGAGATAAACCATGCAGGAAATAATTGAAAAAAAATAAAACATCTCTTTGACATAGTCATTATGGTCATACAAGTGCTGTAAAACAATACATTTTTGCTTTTTCTCTTTCTTTTAATATAAAATATAAGACTTTTTATTTTAAAAAAAAGAAAACTTAGAACCATGGGCTCTGATTTTTAAATTAAAAAGATGAAAGTTCTCATAGTAATTTCCAATGATTCCCCTTTAATTCTAGGGGAATAAAGGGAAGAAATATATTTCAGGAGCTGTTTAAAACACGCTGCACATGATAAAGCATCTAGTTTTTGGCTAGAATTACAATTTGAAAATAATTATGTTTTCTTTTGAGACATGGTGTCCTGTGTAGTTTAGGCTAAGCTTGAATTCACTATATAGCTCAGGCTGGCCTGAAACTCTTAGAAATCTACCTTTGTCCACCTCTCAAAGTGCTGGGATTACCAGTATGTGCCACCATATCTGGAAAAAATTATAAAATTTTTATTCTAGTAGAAATAGAATAAAACAGGTGCTTAAGATAGTGATGGAAATTTGTGAGTCACTGTCTTGGTGAAATATTGTGAGAGGAATCACATCAGAAATTAGAGGCAGAATGAGGTAAGAATGAACAGCTGTATAACATAATCCAAAACAATGAGGGGTATAGTTGAGTACAGTAAACACACAGCCTTTTCACATAGCTAGAAACTACTCTGAATCAATAGGGAAGCTCTAGGAAGAGCTCTCAGTGTGGCCCTATGTCACCTGTCTGTAGCTACAAATCCTGTCAGCCTGGCTGCAAGTAACTAAGATGTCACCCCAGACACTGGTCATACATAGTACCCACACAAAAGTTATAAATGAGAAAATATATATAACTTGACTCTTCAATGATCTGGAGCACCTACTACCTCCCATGATTCCCACTAATACTTACCAAGTTACATTAACAAGGTACTCAGTAAAATTGGTTTCCTTTTCTGGACTCCAAGCACAAGCTAAATGTATACGACTATGCAAGACACATGAAATATTCTCAGGTTTAGTTGGCAGAGCTAAAAGAAATCACACAAACACAATGTTTGTACACAATATATACTGCTAGCATTGAGTATTTTAATGAAAATAGGCTGAGCAATGCTAAATTTGTTGGCTAGTTGCTGGGTATACTAAGTTTTCCTAATCCAATTCATAAAAAGAATCTAACACCATCTCTTCAGTTATTCCCTTTGAAGAGTTAGATTTCTATTTATTACAAATATACTTTACATTCTTACTCAAAAGCAATGTTTAAGAAGCAAAAATTAAAACACTCAACACAGTATTAGTGAAATCCTAAGTAAACAATCAACTAATAGAACTACTCTGAATTCTTAGGTAATGATACAGGCATAAGAGAAAAATATAAGGCAGTGAACTATACCACACTTCAACCTTACACATCAATAATTTTCTTTTCCTAGAAGATCATATATTGGGGAAATATCTTTACTTGTATTTTCATATCTTGTTTCTAAAAATTTCCTACTCAATCAGAAAAGCAAATATTACTATCTAGAACAGAAAGCTGGACCCTAATGGGGTCCATAGGCAGAATTTATGAGTATGAACTTTAATGGGAAAATGTATATCTTTATTTCATACTAACATATCATTGAGATTTAGAATTCTCTATCATGAATTTAGTGGACAAAATATATTAATATTATCACTACTTGTGACTTTGTTACCAATAAAAAAAGCAGAAATATTTTCATGTTTTAGTTGCTTCAGATGCCCTGAAATATGAAATATTATTCCTACTGTCTATGTAATCATTAGACATCACTATTTTAGATTCAAGTTAACATAATTATTAGGGTTTCTACTCTGTATTAATAAATAGCATAAATTACTATATCCCATATTTATTTATGTAATATAATGATGATTTCAATATATTTGGATTTCTGTATAATCCTGTGTTATTTTGTTTTTGCAGTTACCAACATTGAGAAGTGGTTCACAAGTTACACCAGATGACAAAGGAGTTTACAAATGTACACACACACACACACACATACTCACACACACAGACGTACACACCAAGAAGAGTCTTAGACTAAGGCAATATTCAACTCTATAGCTCAAATAACATTCATTTTTTTAACCTTTGGCAAGAGGAGGATAGTTTCAAGACAAAAGCATATTTGAGAAAATAACACAACACATCGTTACTTTACACATCCAAGAAAGCTCTACTGCTTCTTAGGAAAGAAGTCTCTACCAAGACAGAAGTAGGGAAAAAAAGCCCAGCACTTATGCCAAGTAAATTCTGGAGGAAAACAGAAGGGAATGTGTGGACGGCAGGACACAGAAATCAGGTGTCAGTGTTACTTTTCTCTCATTGCTGGGACAGAATCCCAACACAAAAAATTAAGGAAAGACTTATCCTACAGCTAGTGAAGGTTTCCGTCCATACTTGGCTGGCTCCAAGGCAGAGTGCCACATGGCAAAGGAAAGCCATTCATGGTGGCAGAAAACAGCAGAGTAAAGGCAAAAGGGAGGAGCAATGATAGCAGTGGAAGAAGCAAGCCTCTCTTCTTTCCTTACATTGCCTTCAGGCTATCTGTCCTCGGGTAGTACTCAGACTCATAATCCAAGCCTTGGCTCATGAATTAATCACAAACTCTAGAACTATATCCCAGTGACTGCATGAGTATTTGAGGGAAAATTACACACAAACCATAACATTCCACCCCTGGACCTCCAAAGACTCATGCATATCTCTTTATGCAAAACGTATTTTAGTCCATCTGTAACAGCTGCCAAAGTCCTAACAGTTTCAGCACTGCTGAAAAGTCCAAGTCCCAAGTCTCCTCCACCATCTAAGGCAAACTCTTAGCTATGAGCCTCCGTACAAATGAAAAGTTAAATACTTCGGAAATTCAATGGCACAAGAAAAACATCACCATTCCAAAAGATATAAACAGAGAAATGGGAACAAAGCTAGTCCAAAATCCAGGAGGGCAAATATTAAGTTCTATAGTTCCACGTACAACATCTGAAGCAATCTACAGCACACTGAGAGCTCCATGTGGCTCTACCTCTATGACATTTCTGTTGGTTGTAGCTCCTCCCATGACTTCTTTCTCAGCTCTGCTTTGCTCCTTTCTTGCAGCTTTCCTCAGACAATCCACGTTCCTGGCTTTTTCAAACTTCTGTACATTAGGCTTCTCACTTTGTGCTTCACACACTATCCTCCCAGGACACACTGCCTGGCCGCCCAGGTTTTCTTCTTAAATCTAGGTGGAAGCCTTCTTAATCTCAGAACTCCTGCACTCTTCATGCACCCAAAACCAATGCCTCATGGATGATGCCAAGGTCTTCTGCCAGCTTGAGCAGTAGCCAGGTTTTCTTCTCTCTTGGTTGTAGAGGTAGAGTGTGTGGATCACTGAGCACTCTGAACCTGTTTCTGAGGAACAAATTCTCTATGCTGCCACCATTCTGGAACCTGGTGTGGCCACCACCACCATTCTGGAACATGGGGCTCTGCAGCTTTCTCCTCAAAGCAAAATCTTTCACCTTTGAAATTTTTTTAAATAATTTTATTGAGAAACACATAGCAATTACTTTCAAAACCAATTAGTAGGACAGTTTCAATAATTAATACATTGCATATTGTTGTCTTAGTTGGATATTCATTGTACAAGATGCAGACCTGATATTCTGTCCACAGACACTATTAGAACAAATGTTTCTATTCATTGAATTAAGAGAAGGTAGCTGTATAGCTATCCTAACTATTTTGAATATACAGATACAAAATGGTCATTCCTTTGTATCCCTTTTTTGTTTAGGTTTGTCAGAGAAGGGTATTCCACTGTCATTTAAATATTGTAGGTATGTGAATTCAGCAAAATATTCCAATATATTTGAGGCTGCAAAGGGTAGAGACTTGCTGCCTCCTGTGATGCTCTCAAGCTATCTTTTCCATTCTTTTGTTCCTTCTCAGCAATGGAGATCCTCTTGGCTCTTCCTTTTCAGTCCACAGCTTTGTCAGTGCTTCCTTTCTGGTCAAATTCATATTTTAAATCATGCTTGATGTGAATTGTCCTTAATTATCCACATTAATCTGAACCAAAAGCCCCTAACAATAGCCATGCCACTGCCTCAACATTCAACTGCCTTGAAATTTCTTCTGCCAGATTAACCAGTCCACAGTGCTTAACTTCAGTTTCATATCTGGACATGAGCAAAATTCAGACAAACTTTCTGCCAAGCCATAACACACATCATCTGGAGTCCAACAACCAATGCAGTCCTTCCTTCCAAAGGAAACTTTCCCAGCCTGGTCTTTCTAAGCAGGATTTCTATCAGTATTCTTATCTCCTGAGATCTGACCTGAATCTCATATACAGAAAAGTGTTCCAGTGCTTCTTTTATAGGTAACCTCTCCAAAACCTTCCTATGTCTTCCCACAAGCCATTTCCAAAATCTTGGAATCCACTTGGTCATGTTTAGTCACAGCAACAACCCCACTCCTCTGATACCAAATTCTATCTTGGTTACTTTTCTCTCATTGCTGGAACAAAAATACCTGACACCCAAAATTAAGGAAAGTTTTCTTTAGCACACAATTAGTGGAGGTTTCAGGGCTGTTGGCAAAGCACTGTAAATATACAGACAGCTCTAATGAACCATCTGGGCTAGTAAACTATCTCACCAGGCACCGCCTGCAGAAGGGTGGCAAGCCTGTAAGGGAGAGCTCACTTAGCTCTCAGCCAGCATGGCACAGAAATCCTTCTTGGCAGCAGGTGGCCTGGGGAACTCTGGGTGAACCCCAATACAGGTGTCTGCAGCACACAAGGATTTTGAAACTGCAGAGTGAAGGGGAGACAGACTTGTGAGACTGAAGCAAGCAAGAAATTATGCTGAAGAGGCATTTGTACACAGAAGAAATTAAGACCACAAGCAAACAACCCAGGCACAAGCTTCAAGAGCAGTCTGTAGCAGTGTAGTGCTGCAAGATCTATGAAAACCCGACTGTCCCATAGCAGTTAGCACAGGAGAGATTGAACTATACCAGATGGTACAGGGAAGACCAGAGGGCAACACACAGGCTTGTTCCTGTGGATCCAGAAGCCCTTCTCAAGATTATGAATTCCCCTGCTTGTAGACCAAGACGCCATTTGAAAAGGAGCAGGGGAAGGGCAGGAACTCTGCAACAATGAGCTCTTACCCTAAAGAGATGGAAAAAGACACTAAGCCAGAAAAAAAAAATAATGTTTCAACATGTTAGACCACCTAACTTTCTAATGAGTAAAGAAACAGGTATCAATTAGTATGAGCATACAAATAAAGATATTCAGCTAGGACTTTAGAGTTGAAATGGAGTAGTGAAGAGACCCACTTTCAGGGGCAGGGGAGGGGAGATGGCTCAGTGGAATAATCGCTTCCCTGACAAGCACAAGGGCCTGAGTTCAATCCCTGGTTCCGCTAAAAAAAAAAAGGCCTACTTTTATTTTTTCAGTAACTCACTTATATCTTTTCAGCACTTAATTGTCAGAAAGTTAATTTTACAAAGTAACATGGGAACAATGCTTTAAGTTTTTATACACACTAAAATTGTGTCTTGAAAGTATAATGAAATTTACTAAATGGAGTGTGGCAGAGTAATAAAATCAATGCCAGACCACTGATTGTTCTTCTTGACTGCCACACATGACAAAATTGGTCAAAGATATATTTTTAATTTGTTTGATTTTCTCCCCAGGGTAATACTCTTCAGGCCCTCCCCCCTTTTCTCTATATTCTAGGTTCAGGCACAGATGTAGCATGTCCTGCTTCCATTTTTCATAATTTAATTGGGGCAGTAGTGCAGGTAGAAAGAAAATGGTCAAATTGAGAAGGTATTGTCAGAAAAACAGCACATTAGTGATGTCTTTTTATTTCCCAAAGAGGTGCTCAAAATAATTCAAACTAAGACTTTCAACATTTAAATTGTCCAATTAGCATTCTGACAATCTAAAACCTGGCAAAGTAGCACTTAGTGGATAAATGGAAACAGAAGTGGGTCTTTCTCCAAAATTTCTAGTATGATCACGCTGTTTTTTCAACAAGCCTCCTATCACAGAGTTGTGCTTGCATCTAATTTTAGAAATGTAATCCACACTGTTCCTCACTTCTCTTTTCCTTTCTCTGTTCCTCTTTTACCACATGTCTGTTGCCTGCATTTAGTTTGTCTTCTTTCTCCAGCTGCAGAGCACAGACTACTGATATGGAAAGAGATGCTTGAACTGCGAGAGTGACCATCATTTCACATCCCTGTATAGAAAAGGAATGGCAGCCTAGCTACTTCAGTTGAGGATTCCATGCTTCCAAAGATTTAGCAGCTTAGTTCATGCTTTTTAGGTGCCACTTCAAGGTTCCTCGGCTGGGAAAATATCAACATTTTGTTTAAAAAGAAAGATTAGGGCCGCCCAGATAGCTCAGTGGATTAAAGTGCCTGCTTAGGCAGACCCAGGGGCCAGGGGTTCGATCCCTGGCCTGCTGTGCCAGCCCCGTCCCTGGCACATGCTGAGACAGTGATTGAAACCGGGTGGGTGGCACATGCTTGTAATCCCAGCATTTGGGAGGCTGAAAACAGGAGGCTCGCTAGGAGTCCAATCTGTGTACTGATACCTTGTAGACCCTGCACTAAATTCTAAGAAAAAAAGAAAGGATTGATTGAGTCCTCTTAATGAACAGAATCACTGTGGTCCTTCAGTAATGACAATTTTAACATCACATTAAAGGAGGAGAACTTAAGAGTGTGCAGCTCTGTGCCTTGACTTACTTCTTGCATTATGAGAACCACAGAAGTCACAGCCTCCATTATATTTTGCTTTTCCTTTAGATTGCACTGTTATTGTGGGAATGACCCTTTACCCAGAAAAGTAACTGAGAGGTAGACGAATATTTTTCTCTGAATAAAATAATTACTTTCATAGTGGAAATTTCAATATATTTTATCACTAATATATGAGCAGTGATACATATCAATTTCAAGGTACATGGAAAAATTTTTAGAACATGTAAAATAATGTAGAAAGTTTCTGCCTGTTTGGCCAACAGGTGTTTCGTAGTGTACATTAGGATAAATAAGCTTTTATATGCATAGATATTAGACTGTCTAGAAATTGCTTTACAAATACTTAAAGCATGATCCCCAGTGAGGGCAAGAGAGTTTCCAGTTAAACTTTTTTCATAATAATTCTACAGTGTCTCTTAATTTAAAAAATATAGTTTTGAAGAAAACATTTCACATATCTTCATGCTTTGCCAATTAAAGGTGGAAATATATGCTTAGGTAATATTTCATATATTTGTCAAAGACAGTATTAAGCTTATTAATAAGATATTGATATTTGCTTTACTATTTAAGAATACCACTGATAAATTCATTTGTACCTCTGTATTTAGAAACTGTAATGTGTTTGCCCTAGATGAATTCTTTAGCACATGGTATACATTTCTGTGCAATACACTGATAAGTTGTACTTTAAATGACAGTCATATGATACCCCAATTAGTCTTTTACAGCACTTAAATATTTGTGTATTTATTAAGATTTTTGGCTTAAAGGCCTAAGAGGGATAAGACACAGTTTTGTGGATCTGTCCAAGCACGAGCCTCTTTATTGACCCTACCGCTAGTTTCTTTAGGCCATTACAAAGGCTGTTCACCCCTTATCATTAATGCTCCTCTTCCATTTCCGTTCCCATTTTCACATTTCAGCAAGAGAAGCTGAGCTGGACATTACTTACTTCCCAGTACGATTTAGCAGCCTACAGAGTGAGTTCATGCTTTTTAGGTATCACTTTAAGGTTCCTCAGCCTGGGAAAATATCAACACTTCATTTAAAAAGAAAGAGGATTAGGGCCAACCATACATATGAAATTTTATAAATACACTGTGTGTCTTTACCTACCACATAAAACTGGTTGACATGTCAGCAATGCATTTGTGATTACCTTTATTCAAAAATGAAATCAGAGACTTTTAAGCCAAAATATAATATTCAGTGCCGTAGATTTGGGGGGATGTTTTATGTTCTTCTCTCTCACTGTATATTGTCCAAATACAGAGAGATTTCCTTTATTCATGAAAGCCCCAATGTTTCAGTACTAAGTGACAAAAGTGATTTTTAAAAATTCTACTTTGATTATAATGTTACATCTTTGTGACATTAAAAGGTAAATAACAGGGCTCAGACAGGCACCTGGAAATTGGCCTCCCAGGTTACCACTGTCCACAGATTACTTTCAGACTTAGATTAGCACAGCACTGTCTGCTCTTTGTCTGAAGTCTTTAGTTCCAATCCTTGCAGCACCGCAGGCTCATCACCACCTACGTATTTCTACAGCGGTGAAGCAACAGAGGGATGCAGGACAGAGGATATTGGTGGTAGAGAGGAAACCGTGCCTTTAGTGGCAATCTCTGTTCTATGTGCTCTATTGTGGGGCATGCTTTTCTTCTTCAGGCCTCTTTACCCTTTGAATACTAGGAAGTAAGGACGGAACCTACTTCTGCAAAGACACATTGGTCTTAAATATCTAGTTACAGGCTCTTGTGGAAGCCAGGAGGGCAAAATTGTCATCAGGTAGGAAAGAAGCCAACCTAAGTTGCACAGGAAATTCCTCTGCAGTATTTAAGGGGTTAAAGATAGTCTTTATTGTGTTTTAACATCAGGCTGATTTTTTAAAAATAATATTTTGTCATCCTACAACTAAATAAAAATCAACTGGTTTGATAAAAAATTGCCTCAAAAGATTTACTTTATAAATTTTTATTTTATTAGTACATACAGTACATACATTCTACAATCATGTTGGGAAGTTGGTACTCATGTACAATACAGTTCATTTTTCCTTTAATCATCTAATTTCTCCCTCCCTCTTCTCTGGTTCTCATTTCTCCTTTTCAGTCTTGTTGATACTGCTGATCTTGGTTCATGTTTATGACATCTAATATCCACATTCATTGAGGTTGCTCAGGCCTTGTACCTGATATCCTGGCTCTTTTTCCACATCCCCTCCCCTCATCCCTAGCACTCAGTCCCCTGGACCCCTTCCCATCCACAAGAGATGCAGTCCCTTGTAACATTCCATCCATTCTTTTATTTTTCTTTCAGTTTGTGCTTTGCCTCACTTAGATAGGAGACACCATACAACATTTAATTTTATAGTATGATTAATCCCAGGCCATTTGGAGAACCAATACACATTTCTTTTATGTACCTGGCTCTGATGAGGATGTTTAGGAATTTCTATGCTTTGGGTGCAAGGCACTTATAGCACTGCTAAATATAATAGATGGTTTGGAGTCACACTGAGTGACTCCCTCAGAATGTAAGAAATTCTACATTCTGAATTTAGGCATCAGGCACATTGGGATGGACATATTGGAATCCTAAAATTAAAAGTGTGAATTATTTTAAAGAAAACATATTTTGGTAAGTAGAAGTCTTTTTTAAAAAACCGATTTGGTGATGATCGATATTGTCTAACATAATGCTGTGGTAGTATTTTAAAAATTAGTACTTGTAAACAGTTTTTTAGGGGCTTGTACATCTTTATTCTATGGACATGTATAAAATTAAAGGCACTTATTCTTGACTTAGTACCAAAGTTATGTCCACACAGTAGCTTGGGTTTTTTTTTTTTTTTTTTTTTTTTTTTTTTGCGGAACTGGGGATTGAAACTTAGGTTTTTATTAAGCAACAAGATGTGACTGTAATATGCTGCAACTGTGTACACTAAAATATGTGAAAATGGCTGTGTATATGCAAATATATTAATATACAATTAATATATGTAAATATGTTTATATATGTAAAATTTTCTGTGCAATAATGTTGTTGCCACTTAGCATGGAAAATGTTCTCACAGATTTTTAACCCCATAGCCAGTTCTGTGATCCTGTACATATCATACAGCTGATCACAGAAGTAAGACTGTTTAATATTTGTTACATTTTACTGTTGTGGCCAGAGATAGCTTCAGAATGAAATTTTAATAACCTAAAAAAGAAACACAGTAAAAGTATTCACTTTCTATGCACATCGAAGAATACTGCATATATGTCAAGTCTGTCATAGGCATTATGTTTAACAGGAAGGCAAGAAAAAAGGGCTCAGAAAGACTGGCATTTATCACTGCATAGATTTGTGAAGTTTATGATTATTAAAAGGTCTAAACATGTGTGTTTTCATGTGTATTATATATTTGGTCTATAAAATAAGTGTTGTCCGCATGGGTAAAGGAACCCTTGAGTGTAGGATTTCTCTTCAAATAGGAGGAAGCACCAGACCCTGCTATGTTATGTCAGCATTCCTAGCTCTTTCCAAAGAAGCTATTTTCTCCAGCTATTTTTCTCCTTGACATGAGCCCTATTCCTGCAGGACCCATCCATCAGTGGCTCAGAGATATTCTATCTTTGTTACTTGCATGCTAAAAACCATGACAAAGTTTTGCTTCCTGCTTCATCCTAATTCTACACTGCACCAACCTGTAAGTCCAAATGCTTAACAAGACCAAAATTAATGACCTGAACAAAATAATGCTACATATTACATAGAGATTAGAGGATGCACTGTTAACACATTGTGCAAAGGGTCCATACAACTTGAAACCTTCCTTAGTGAGTCCTTGGACAGCCAGCATAATATTAACAACAAAGTCAGTGCTTTATAGCTACCCCAGATGGTGTGCAAATCCCACAAGAAAAAAAACTAAGGATCCACCCACAATGCCTTCCTCTGGAGGAAAATTATGTATTCCTCTGTCGCTAAGACTGAGAGAAAATTCAAAATGTATGTACATGTCACATGTGTGTATGGTATGCAGCATGTACAGTGTGTACTGTGTGTGACGTGGGTGTGTGGTATTGGTCATATGCATGGTGTTTGTATGCCATGTATGTATGGTAGAGTTTGTATATGTATGTCATATATATGTTGGTGTACATGTATGCACTATGTGTGTGCATTTATGTATTTATATATTTATTTATATCTGCTTTTAGTCCTGTGGCCAAGTTCTCTACACATATTTGTACAATGGTAGTTTTGCTTCCTAACCTCCATTCACCCACACCCGTCACACTAACTCTTGGTGGGATTTCAAAGTTCATCCTTGGCTAGAGAACAAGGAAACAAGAATCGTTCTGTTTCCTCAGAATATTCCTTTTTCAAAAAAATATTAAATTTTTAATACATAATGAGTGTGCAGAATAAACAACAGTTTCTTTGACAGTTTCAAAGCTGATTAATAGGACATTTTCAATAATTAATACATTTTACATTGATATCTTCTTAGAGGTTATCCATAGTACAAGATCCTGTCAGAGATGGATATTCTATTGGCATTTAAATATTATAGGTGCTTGAGTTCTTAGTCATATTTCACTTTGCTTCCTGCTTCATCCTAATTCTACACTGCACCAAGCTAAATACAAATCCTGTCACCAGAAGATCAATGCAAGAATAGGTAGGTAGATCGGTAGGTAGGTAGGTAGGTAGGTAGGTAGGTAGGTAGGTAGGTAGGTAGATAGGTAGGTAAGTAGATCAATGAGTTGATCAATTGATCAATAGATCCAAATATACTCCTGCAAAACCTATGAAAATCCTCTAGTTCTCCTTAAAAAACTGTCCTGAGCTCCTTTAGAAACTTTAGTTAAACCCAGAAAGTAAAAGATCTCTGCAAAAGAAACTATGCAATACAGAAGAACAACATTGAAAAAGACATAAATGGAAGTAAATCCCATGTTCATGGATTAGAAGAATTAATATTGTCAAAGTGTCTGTGCTACCCAATTTAGATAATCTGGAAAACATGTTAAGTCAGATACAGAAAGATAAATATCATATGATTTTAGCCAGATCTAGAATCTAAAAATGTTGATCTCAGAGTGGCAAGCATGGACTATAGGCTACCAGAAGCTTTGGTTGTTAGAGGGAGAGACCATAGGAAGATATTGGTCAAGAGATGTGTATTCTAGCCGAATAACTAGTTAAATTGCTTGTGGCTGCAGGAGGGAGCATTAGGTGGGTGGAAAGGAGAAAAATTATGAGAGTTTCTTTTTGGAAGATGAAAATGTTCTAAACTGATTGTAATGGTGGTTGCATAATTCTGTAAGCATACTAACAACTGAATTGTACACTTGAATGGGTGAATTGTATGACATGTAAATTTTCTATCAATAAAGCTATGTCTCTGTTTTTTTATTTTTGTTTAAAAAAGATGCTTTGGTTAACATATATTAAAAGCCACAAGCCAGAAAGAATCACCTAGCTGGTCTCCAAAACCAAAAAGGTCACAGGCGTCCAAAGAAAAGAAAGTGGCACTAAAAATGACTTTCATGCCCTTAGCTCATTCGGACAGGGTCACATTCATGTCGTCTCTGCGGCTTGCCATATAGTAAGGGAAAACTGTAGTTTTAGGGAGGAAAGTTGGTACTGGCATCACAGGACAGTAGATAAAATGAATGCTCATCTGTATTTATTGCCAGGGCCTATCACTATCTCCTTCTCCTGAATTTACTAAGGGATTCGCAGGGCCATCATAATAAGCTGAGCTGTAAATGGCTACAGTCAACAACTTCTTCGGATAACTCACTATTGCTGTGGAATGCTGGACTGTGTTGGATTGTGGTTGAATGACAGTGGAGTGCCCATCTCTGACAGGTGTAGACAAAGGAAGGGGTACAGAAAGGAAGAATCATGAGGTCTGTGTATGGACAGTACAGTTGGGATAGATAACGCTGTGCTTCTACATAATTCTATGAGAGGCAAGATCTGCACTAATGGTGGTTGGACAGGATATTATGTCGGCTTCTAGTACTATGGACAAGCACTAGGAAAATAACAAGGTAGAAAGTATTAATTATTGAATCTTTGATGTAATTCAGGCATAAAAAAATCAGATACATAAACAGCTATACTCTCTTAATGTACTGATAAGAGACATCTGCTATAAAAATTCTGTAAGTATAATATCATGTATGCACCTTGTATGATACCAAAACATTATGAAACAGTTTTTAATGTATTAATTTATTGAACCCGTCCTGTCAAGGTGTCTTAAAACTGTCACATTGATATTTGTACTTCAATAAAATAAAAAAAGACAAAAAAAGTTACAGGACACATGTAAAAAAAAAAAAAAAAGGGATTTGGTTTCCTTGACCCTTGGAATCAGACACTGGCATGCCTTGGCCACTCACATGTAAGCAAGCAGCACCTAAACATTGATGTCTTCTGTATCTTCCCAGTGCTCAGCCCACTCTGACTTTTCTCTGGTTTTAAGTTCTTTAACACAAGATATTATGAAATTAATGGATCTCAGATGTATGTGGCTATTATATGGATATTAGGCCTATTGTATGCTGATACCTCATTTTCTTTTATGTTCTTCAAATTTATGGCAAATATGTGAATATTGTACATGTGTGCTGTGTCATATTGTGATGGTTTATGTCTAGTTGTCCCCCCAAAGCCTCACACAGTCATGGGGCAGCTTTTGGAATTTGTGAGTAATTATTGTGTGTGCGGGTCCTGCACCTGTCCTGGGGCAGGTGATCTGCATTACAATGTAAGGAGGAAAAAGAGGCCTGCTAGTGCCTGAGCCGCTGCCCCTCCCTTCGCTCTTTGCCCTTTGTGGCCACCACGAATGGCTGCTCTCCGCCATGTGCCCCTCTGCCTTGGAGCCAGCTGAGTGTGGACTGAAACCTCCACTAACTGTGAACTAAATAAACCTTTTCTTTCTTAATTCTGGGTGTTGGGTATTTTGTCCCAGCAATGAGAGAAGAGTAACTGAGACACATATGAAGCCACAACAACTAATACAAAAACTAGGGAGGCAAGCCTTTACCCTTACGCTGCAACAGTGATCTTGACCTTTGGAGGTCATATTTCCTTTTGAAAATATAACAACCCATCTTACCGAATTTACATATGTAAAAGTATGAATGCTAGCGTGTATACATCCATGCACAAACACACACATGCACACACATTCTGGGTGTTCATAAATCCCCTGCTGTCTCTCTGTTGAGGTTCATGGTCCAGATGTCTCTACTCTGAAGTTAAAAATTATTGCCTAACAGAGGCAGTAGGAACCACACAACTCGTAAAAGTGGTCAGGCTGACCTACCTGTCAGGCTGAGTTCGCACAGTAAAGGGAGTATCCACAGTGCCCAGATCCACATTTTGTCTGAATTATCTCATAAAACTGGAGACACAGCTAAAAAGGTAATCATCAAGAGATAGATTACTTCTTCTTTCTTTTCAAAACTCTATTCTACTAATATATTTTGAAGAATTGAAGGAAAGAGAGGGTTTTATTTCTATTCTGTTCTGTTCTATTGGCTATCATTACACATATTCTTTCATAATTTCTTTTGTCAACCCCAGTCAACATTTTAAACATATGCCATAACACTATGTTCTCCTTTTGTCTATAATATTCCACTGTGTCATATGAAACATAAACTACCACAATGGATATGCTTCAGGAAAACAAAAAGGCTCTAAACCCACAGAGAGCTGAGACCTTCCTTGGGCCTTTGCTTCACCTCCCAAGCACACCGATGAAATGAATGATTTTGTCTCCCAAACTGCCATACTATTTCATATCTTTATTCTTTGTGCATGCCTATGAGACACTTGTCCCCTTGTACTATTATAAGACATAGATATATAGATTTTTTGGTACTAGGAAATAAACTCAGGACCTCTGCAGCACTGAGCCTGCTGAGCTATATCCCCAGCCCTAGATTGTTTTTCAGTGCATGGTTCCTGGCTTAGATCTCCTTCCCAAAGGCAAGACTATAGAAACTACATCTTCCCTGAGGTAGAGAATAGAAACTATAAACTTCTCCTGCCTTTCTGTCTTGAAGCTAGCCCTAAAGAAATTCTCTGTCCTAGTATTATCTATTATAGGACTTAAAACTCTCATCATTCCAGAAGGGTTCTATCCCATGCCCAGGAAGAAATGGTGTACCTGCAGGTCTTTCTGGGTTTCCCTACCCAGTCTATTAGCAATGATGTCCATGCATTGGAGTCTCTATAAAAGCCCACAAGACAGGGTCCCAGGAGCTCCCAGATATGGAAGTTCCTGGAGGGTGGTAGGAGCTCTACACCTTTTGCCCCTATCTTGTCCTATGTATCTTTTCATGTGTATCCTTCATAATAAATCAGGAAACCTATTTCCCTGTGCCAGTACTGTGAGCCACTCAAACAAATTAATTACACCTATAAAGTATTTCCTACTGGTCTCTGAACATTTCTGAAGGACTGAGTGAGGCTGGTCAGACTGCAGCTTGCTGTATTCCACACCCATAGTAGTGGTTTACAGGTGCTTGGCTCTATGGCCAGGCTGCTGTCTCTAAAATCTACTCTTTTCTGCCCATCCTTTAAAATACTATCTTATACTAAGAAATAAGAAGAAAGCTGTCCAGCCATAGTTCTCTCCTCAGAATTCCTTATAGACTGGTAGGATTTGGTTTATACTTTTATTGTCATTGACCAAATAGAAGGGTTTTCTGCTGTCATTCTCTCTTAAATGTCAGTTTGGAGCCTGTAGTAATAATAGCAGTAAAAACAATGGCCTGAGATTTACAAAGCTTTTTTCACAAGTATTTTCTTATTATATCCTTTCTGACCTATGAAGTAATCAGGGAAGATATTTTAATGTGCTATATTTGTTTATAATTTTGTATTTTACATTTAATTTGTCATTATATTTTGGATTACATTATATGAAGTTGCCACTTTCATAAATCCAAATTAGCCAAATATTGAAATTTCATCCAATAAAGCAATAGTATCTTCATTACTTAGATGAGGATATTAAGTATATACTTCTCCAAGATTAAGAGCTATCAGCCAACTACCTTCAGTTCTAATGTCTCTATATCCATTTGCAATATGGGCTGCTTTCAAACAAAGAATGTTCTAGATGGCTAGAAACAGAACTGATAAGAACACAACCACAGAGCACAACCACATGGTCGCAATTACATTACCCAAATCATATCCTTCCATAAAAAGTCCCTGTAAAGAGTTAGTGTATTATTTCTATCTCACTGATACAGAAATTCTCAGAGGTACCATGTAAATAGTTCAATTCTAATAGTTCATACAAGGCATTAACAGGGTTTAAGCCAGTGCTGCCTGATTCCAAAATGTAGATTCTCCACTAAAACCATATAATAGCTTAGTGATTTATACTCTCAGCTCTGCCGCCAGTAAACACCAAAACCTACAAGTCTCCCTCTGACTGTCCTAGGTCTACTTTTCTCTGGGCTAGATTTCCTGAATAAGTCATCTACGCTCAGATATTTTCCCCAAAGTCTCTCTTCTAGCGTTCATGACTTAGAATCCTCAACTTTACATTTGAACATGGAACTTGTTAAGAGAGTAGATTCCCTGTACCTGGCAACGATCACTCTAAAAAGTAATTCCTCATCATAGGCTCTGACTCAAATTTCACTGAAGACAGAAAATGACTCTTACATAGTAGAAATAGAGGATTTGGGCATCACTCTTCTAAGTGAGGTAGCACTCACCTTCATGTACTAGGTGGTGTCCCACAGACCTGCTAGTGGTTCAAAAGCTCTGCATCAGCAGCAACTCCATCCTCTCCAACACATCAGGACAGAGAGCACGATCTGGACTTTAGCATTACAATGATGGTCATTTCCTCTCTGGTTGTCTGAAGGCTTTTTCATTTGCTTTTAAGCCCAGCCCAATTCAGAGCGGCACTCACTTACTCTTTGCTGGGAAACAGACTATATTCTTGTAACTGAAACCAACAAACAAAACAAATAATCATCTGTATCTGTTATACCACTCAACTTTAAAGAAAAAGTTATTATCTGAAAGAACCTTAAATAACTAAAATAAATTACTAAAATGTAAAGCTTGTTCAGGAAGTCCAGGGGCTAATGGATGAAAGTCTTCTTGTATCTTTAGATTGAAAAAAGAAATAAGTAATCACATAATTATCTTTTTAAAAAAGGAGTCAAAGGAAAGAAAATAATGGTCGATACCTCTAATAAGACATTTTTAATTATTATTCATATCTACAGGAAATTAGCTAAACTAAGTAGTATGAACCCCAGCTTAGTCAGTGTCAATAATGATAAAAAAAAATAACATGTGGAGCTCCTATTATGACTCAGGAATAATAATAAGAATCTTAAATTAATTATCTCATTTAATCCTACAATACTGAAGTAACCTTATCCCTATTTTACATATAAAGAAACTAAGGCCAAAACAATTTGGATACACTCAAAAGTTAAGTAGCAGAGCAAATTATTGAGTCAAGGTAGCCTGACAAAAGTTTCTATAAGCGAAGGATTGATTACTTTAGATGATTCCTGAGGCCACTTTGAGTATTACAGTTTTTGCAACCTTTCATAACTGAGAAACTCATGAATAAGAAGACTAGCAAGATTCTATGTGGACAAATATGAGAGTTAAAATCTTTAAGGAAACCCACACATAAGAGGGCCTTTGGAAGTTTTACCCCCAGTAGTACCAATAAGATCTCACAGCTCTGACTGGAGGAAAACTCCTTCAGTCTTGTGCCATGTACAAGTATAACCATTTAAAATACACAAGAACATCCAATTCTTAACAAGGCCTGCCCTCAAGACAAGCTATTTCACAGGATCCTAACCTAATGGGAGACAAGACATGCCCAAGCACAATCTCCTCTATTTTGTACTGCTAGGGGGTAAAAAAAAAAAAAAAAAAAAGGGACAAGGACAAAAACTGATAATTTGTAAAGTTCACAATCTATGCAGAACAGTCTCACTAAGGCAGACCTAACTAATTCTCGAACACTTTCCCTCCCACCTCACCCACACCACCAGCACCACCCTTTGACATATTTTCTTTTACCTAATACATCACATCACCCTTTCAAAAACAACAATAAAAAAACTGCAAAGGCAAAAAATACAGTTTAAAACTGCAAAACCAGACCTATATGGCAAGGATCCTGGAATTATCAGACTATGATGTCAAACAACTATGATTAATATAGTAAGAGCGCTAGTGGAAAAAGAAGGAGTGTGTAAGAACAAATGGATAGCATATGAGGAGAGATGGAAACATTGTTGTGCTGGTAGCTTTGCAGTACTGGAGATGAAGCCCAGACCCTGGCATGCCGTAGGCAAGTGTTCTACCACCTAGATATATTCCCAGCCCAAGACATGGAAAATCTTTAAACTTTTTATTTATTTATTTATTTATTTGGAACAAGATCTTGCTACACAGCTCAGACTCTAGCGAGCCTCCTGCCCCAGGCTCCGCAGCACTGGGATTACAGGCGTGTGCCACCACACCTGGTCTCGGTGGCCAGCATGGTGCACCCAGGGGCAGAGGCATTGAACCCAGGTCCTTGCACTTGCTGGGCAGGCACTTAGACTGCTCTGGCCCTGCTCTGGCCCTTGACATTAAGGCTAATTCTAGTCTCAGGCCGGTCTCCCTAAGAAAGAATAAAAAAGAAATGTTAGAAATAAAAAGCACTGTCACAAAAACCAAGAATCTCCGTAAGTTTCTAGTAGAACATTTATCTTAACTGATTTTTTTATTTTCTATTTTATTATTGACATGAAGATCCTCTACCTTCGTCTACCCCTCACATCATCCAGATTCTTTGTCATATATCTTGCTAAAGTGAATCCATGTTCCACATGATTAGTCTCCTCCTGGACCCAGATCCAAAGGGGGTTTGGCAGTAGGCACTGGATCTGGCAGGAAGGAGATAGAAGTAGATTTCTACAAAGAACTTTGTCCCTAAAAATAATATGAAAAAGTTATATCTTGCATACAGGATCAAGGGGAGTACGATTGTTTATTCTTTCAGAATTAAGGATGGGGGCTGTGAGATAGCTCAGTAGAATAAGTGCCATCCTGGCAAGCACAAGGTACTGAGTTCAATCCTAGTACCACCAAAAAAAAAAAAAATTCACCTGGGCAAATGCTCTGTGGTGTAGAATTAAGGATGGACTTGAATACAGATACATCTGTGGACAGAAGTGCTTTCCTCGTGGCAGGCTCCGTCTCTCCTCTGAAAGAGGAAAAAATGCACTCCTGCTAAAACATCTCAGGACCATTGTAATGTTTTGAAATAGCTAATGAGAGAATTCCTGCCTTGCTAAAGAATGAAACATTGTTTTAGAATGCTTTAAAGAAATTTCTCCTATTTCTGCAGCACTCACCTGAAAACTTTTAGCCTTTTGACATTAAGTGAATAGAACTATGGTGCTAGATCAAAATCCCCTTTCCTATCACTGCCTTAATGATAGGCTGCAAGTATGTCACTGTCACTATAGTGAATCCATCCCTGTTCCTGTTGTACTAACCATAGTAATGATTAATCACATACCAAACTGTAAATTAACAATCCAAATTCTTAAAAGTATAAGAATCAGTGGTAGCCTTTCTCACCCACATTATTTCTATGAATTGTAAAGCACAGAAAATATGTGCCTATTCACTTTTCCCAAGAACATAATTAGTACCACTTTAGATGTATGGAAGCTTGTTTCATATTACATACAATAAAACTATATAATGAATGCTTTGGGAGCATGGGATTAAAGTCACCCACAAACCAGAGAAACAAGCAGAAAAGGCATTTACAATTACTGAATTCTGAACAATATTCTTTTTTCCCTAATTTTTTTTTTTGCAGTTTAATTTCCTTTAATTCATTTTATATTGAACCAAATGATACTGTTTTTAATGGCAAACACTCGCGGAGGAGGGACGGCCAGGCCTCCTCCTGGGGAAATTAGGAACACAGCTGCTATTTGAATTCTGCCTCTCCTGCCCCCATCCCTCCACCCCAACCCCACCCCACCCTCAGTGCTGAGTCCTTGGAAATTGATCCCCAGGTTGAAAGATGACTCCTTTCACCAGCAGGGGTGGTGGTGAGGAGCCCTGGTGCTGCCCTTGCTGCTTTCATGTCTCCAGCAGGGCCAGTCCTAAAGCCCAACCTTCTCTAGGAATAAATGCATGTTGGACAACAGTGTGTGGTCAGTCATTCCAGGTGTCACTTCCCTGCTCATCGCCGACCATCCTGGGCAGACACCTGGCCCATACAGGATGTACTTGGTACCCTCTCCCAGGAATGGGGGAACACACTGCTGGGCATAGTCATTTATCCATTCACCTGTCCATCCATCCATCCACTCATTTATCCATCTATCCATCCATTCACCCTTTCATGAAACCATTCATTCATCTATCCTCCCACCTATCCACCCACTCATTCACTATCCATCCATCCATCCATCCATCCGTCATTCATTCACATATCCACCCACCCACCCATCCAGCCAGCCAGCCAGCCAGCCAGTTCTTGGGAGCAGGCTTACCCAGCACACCAGACCTGCCATACCAGTGCCTAAATTTTAATCAGACCCCGTGATTAAAATTAAAATTCATTCACCTGTCCATTCTCAGTGCCTGGGAAAGTTGAAAGAATACTGGACAAGAGATGGAGTCTCCACTTCTGCCCCAATGGCTCCTCCTATAGCCTGAAGGGCCCAGCACATCTGTGAAGCTAATCCAGAGCCTCCCAAAGCCCCCTTTCACAACTGGGCATAAGGACTGTTGGTTCTTGCAGGAAAAGAGATCTTAAATATAATTGGCCCCTTTGGATGAAGGAGGCAGTTTTGGGTGCTCATGGC
>PVKA01019458.1:39282-42155 GCA_004027165.1 Ctenomys sociabilis | reverse complement strand
AAAAAAAAAAAAAAGATACCTGGCTGAGGGCCGGCCCAATAGCTCAGCAGATTAAAGCACTTGCAAGCAGGTGGCAGGGGCTGGGGGTTCTATCCCCAGGCCTGCCTTGCTGGGCCTAGCCCCTGGGGCATGCAGAGATGGCAACTGAGACTGAGTGTGGTGGCGCATGCGCCTATAATCCCAGCTCTTGGGAGGCTGTAAATGGGTGGATCACTACAAGTCTGATCTAGTGGTGAGAAGCTAAACACCCTGTAAACTCTTCCCTAAAATACAAAAAAATCAACAACAGCCAAAAAACAAAGACACCCATCTGATTTTAGTAGTTAACAGCAAGGGATTGCTCAATAGCAATGACTTAACTCAAAAGACCCGAGCATCTCAGCCACACTTACCTAGCATGGCAGGGGCTTTCCTCCACACAGTGATCAGGGACCCAGAAATGTTACAAGGGGCCCAGACCCCTGTCAGTCTTCTGGGGTGACTTCCCCTCCACGTGTGCCTGCTCCTCAGAGAGAGGCGATGCGAGAGGACAGCCACTTCCTAGTTGCCTTGGCCGCGAGCAAGCCTCGCGCACAATTCAGACGTAGCTCAGCTGGGGCTGGGGATGCTGGCCCATGGAGTCCCGGGGCCCCATTCCAGAACTACAGACACAAGCAAAGAAACAAACGGCCCAACATTCCCCAAATTAGGGGCCAGGGAGATAACTCAGTGGAATAAGCGCTTCCCTGGCAAGCACAAGGGCCCAGTTCTGCCAAAAAAAAAAAAAGAAAGAAAGAAAAAAAAAGAGCTCTCAGCAAATGTGGAATTGAGGCAGTAACTTTTTTTTTTTTTTTTTGGCAGAACCAGGGTTTGAACTCAGGCCCTTGTGCTTGCCAGGGAAGCACTTATTCCACTGAGCCATCTCTCCAACCCCTGAGGTGGGAACTTGATTCAACCCGACAAGAGGCACTGTTTGAGACAATCTACAACTATAAAGCTATAATTTATTTTTTTATGTCTTTTTCAGACAGGGTCTTGCTGCACAGTTCAGGCTGACTTTGAACTCACTTTGTAGCCCAGGCTGGTCTTGAACTTGCAGTGAGGCTCCTGCCTCAGCCTCCCGAGTGCTGGTATTACAGGTGTGTACCCATGCCCAGCTAACACCACAAATTTTGATCTGTTGTATTTTTCTTAGTCAGTTCAAAGCTCTATTTATTTTTAAACAGAGTCTCACTATGCAGTTTGAGCTAGCCTTGTGCTCACTTTTGTAGCCCCCAAGCTGGTCTCAGACTTGCAGAGATCCTCCTGACTCAACCTCCCAAGTGCTGGGATTACTGGCATGCACCACCACACAAGGTTCCAGGCCACAGGGTGGGCACCTGCATCTATGGCCGAGACGGTGTGCTTCCAGGGCTAAGATGGTATGCCTGGGGGTTGGGGGCTGAGACCATATGGCATGGGGGGCTGGGGGTCAAATTCAGGTCCTCCTGCTTGCCAGGCAGGTGTTTATACCTCTGAGGTATCTCTCCAGCCGCCCCCCCCAAGCTTGCTTTTTAAAAAAATGTATTTGGTACAGAGTCTCACTATGCAGCTCAGACTCATAGTGATTCTCCTGTCTCAGCCTCCTCTGCACTGGGAGTACAGGTGTGCACCACCACACCCAGTCTTGCTGGCCACATAGCCCGCATGGGGTATGCCAGCACAGCCTGTGGTGCCAGGCATCAAGCCCAGGGGCCCATGCTTGGCGCTTAGTCTGCTGAGCTATCTCACTGGCCCGTAGCTGTCTATCTTCAGAAATGTTCTGTGTGAACCTAACAGGAGCGATGTGGCTTCTGCTGGGGACAGTGTCCATTAGGCCAGATTGGTTGGTAATATTCCAATCTTTTATGCAGGTACTGGTTTTCTGTTTACTTCTGTTGATTATTGAAAGCAGGATACTGAAATCTTTACCTGTGATCACCAATTTCTCTGCCACTCTATAATCTGTTTGCTTCAAGAATTTTGAAGCCAGGCGTGGTGGCGCAGGCCTGTAATCCCAGCACTTGGGAGGCTGAGGCAGGAGGATTGTTGTGAGTTCAAGACAAGCCTGAGCTACAAAGTGAGCTAAAGGCCAGCCTGAACTGCATAATGAGACCCTCTCTCAAAAAAACAAAAACAAAAACAAAAAAATCCTAGCACTCAGGAGGCTGAGGCAGGAGGATTGTTGTGAGTTCAAGACCAGCCTGAGCTACAAAGTGAGCTTAAGGCCAGCCTGAACTGCATAGTGAAGAGCCTGTCTGAAAAAGACCAAAAAAAAAAAAAAAAAAAGAATTTTGAAGGTCTAGGCTAGGGAGATGGCTCAATAGAATAAGTGCTTGCCTGGCAAACCCAAGGGCCTGAGTTCAATCCCCAGTTCTGCCAAAAAATAAAGAAAGATGAAAGAGAGAGAGAGAGAGAGAGAGAAACGGGCATGGTGGCATATGCCCACAACCCCAGCACTCAGGAGGCTGAGGCAGGTGGATTGTTGCAAGGCTGAGACCAGCCTTGGTTACAAATGAACTCTAGTCCAGCCTGAACTGCATAATAAAACCCTGTCTCAAAAAGCCCAAAACAAAACGAAAATAACTTTGAAGGTTTGTTAGTAGGTAAACAGGATGAATTTGTGATTATTAAATTATTTTTTGGTGCAGGAATTGCACTCAGGACTTTGAGCTTGCCAGGCAGGTGCTGTACCACTGAGCTATATCCCCAGCCCCTTAAATTACTTTTGTTTTATTTTTTCTAATATTTTTTTGCTCTAAAACATAGTCTGCTACTATTAAACCATTTCCACTTTCTAGATTAGTGATGTGCTACATCTTTTCCCATCTTTTAACCTCTTTTCCCTTACTTTTAAGCCTATTTATATCTATACA
>PVKA01019458.1:26782-36782 GCA_004027165.1 Ctenomys sociabilis | reverse complement strand
GTGCCGTGCCTGAGTCCTGGGGGCTGGGGGATGAAGGTGAAGATATAGATCTGAGATGTCCCCAAGAGCCTCCTGGGCCACAGCCAGGGCTTGTGGAAAGTGCCACCAGGCTGGAGGACGCGGGTGCCTGGGGTGTCACTGGAAGGGCAAATGGTTCTCAATGGAAAAATGCGAACTCTCAAACTCTGATATAAGCACTTAAAAGCTAGCTCCGTAGCTTCCAAGTTAAGCCCCTTCCAGCCATGCTACCCAGAACCACCACACCAGGTATTTTCTTTTACAGAACTAGGGATTGCTCAGGCCCTTGTGCTTACCAGGGAAGTGCTTATGCTACTGAGCCATCTCCCCGGCCTCTCATACCAGGTAGTTTCCCCAGAGAAGCCAGGGTTGTACCTGTATGAAGGAGGTTTTTTGTTTTTGTTTTTTTAAACCAGGGATTAAATTCAGGATCTTGTGTTTGCCCAGCGAGTGCTTATGCCTTTGAGCTACATCCCCAGTCCCGTACCAGTCCAAAGACTCATACAAGAATGTATATCAGCTTTATTTTTCAGAGCTAAAACATGAAGCCACAGGCACTGCCATCAGCAGATGGGTACGCAAAGAGTTTGGGGTTGATCCACACCCTGGCCTGGGATGGCTCCACTGGGGACAAGCAGCATCTCTCACAAAAGCCACGTGATTACACAGATGGAATACGCTTACCGCCTTCGCGCATCTAGAGACTGCAAACCGCCCATGTGGACACAGAGCGTGTGGGCTACGGGAGTGGAGGACTGGAAGCGATACGCATGGCCAAAGAAGCTTCTAAGTGATGTATGTGTGTGTTCACCGTCACCGTGGGGGTGGCCCTTTCTAGGATCGGCCAATACTGCTGTCCTGTAGTTACCACATACTGTCCATCCATGCCCTTTGTCACCGAACCAAACGCTACTGGTCGGTACTAACTTCAGTAACTAAGTATGTGCAACCGAGTATGGTTTGTTCTCATCTAGAAGCTACAACCTGTTTTGTAACATTCCCTCCACCACAGGGGCACCAACATCTGACACCGACATCTCTCACCCTTACGGAATACTATTTTGGCAATTTCTGGAACATCTCCAATACTCCCTGCTTAAATCAAAGTATGACACTATCAAGCCACAAAAGAAAAATCATTCTAACACAGCTCTTTCAGAGAAAACCCAAAGTACTATGTCTTCAGAAAAAAAATGGCCCCTCTGTATGGAAAAGAGCCCTCGGCACTGTGCATGCCGCAGGTGACTGTGCAGATACGTGGGCTTAGCAGCGAAAACGTCACCACTGCCTGATGCATAGAAATCTCTAGGTTCGCGTTCGCTGTTTTTAAGTAGCACACTGAATCAGGTGTGGCGGTGCCTGACTGTGGCCACAGCATGCTGGTGGCCGAGGTAGGAAGATAGCAAGGTGGCACCCAGCCTGCCCATTTGGCGACTTGGTGAGACGTTAGTGGGTATCTGAAAAACTCAAGTAAGTAGCTCAGCGTGAAAACTCTGGATTTAAGACCCAGGAATAGAAAAGTAAATAGCTAATATATAGGCAAAAGATATATGATACCTGGGTAAAAATGACACAAATACTGCAGAGCCGCAATTTATTTCACTACGAAGACAAAAGTGGGCCACAGGGCCTCGTTATGGGAGGGGTCCTCAGCTTGTGGATACCAAGACCTGTT
This sequence comes from Ctenomys sociabilis, assembly GCA_004027165.1. Taxonomy (NCBI): domain Eukaryota; kingdom Metazoa; phylum Chordata; class Mammalia; order Rodentia; family Ctenomyidae; genus Ctenomys; species Ctenomys sociabilis. The sequence continues at coordinate 35,089 of PVKA01019458.1, read as the reverse complement.
CGACCTGCTCTCACTTCCTTGGCAACGGGACCAGAGAGCTCTTGTGAACGTGCATCACAATCCAGCGACAGCCACATCCCTAGCTCACGTGGATGGAGAAGGTCAAGAGCAGCATGGACCCCAGGTGGGGAAAGCATTTTGGGGCAACCAAGAAGCCAGCTGACTCTGAGATGCTTTAGGTAACGTCGCAGGAGTTGCCCAACTGTCGTGGATGACGCAGGGCAGCCATGGCCACCACGGGGCCTGGAGCAGGTCTCCCCGGCTCAGACCTATCCCATGTAGAATGACCCCCAAGGATCCCAGGGAAGATCTCTAATGGCTCCAGGGGCTCAGAGCCAATGGGGAACCTGGGACAGGTCTCCTCAGGCCCAACAAGCAGTCACCGAGGACAGCCCAGGCACCTAAGGGAAGTCTCCCATGGCCAGCTACCAAGGGCAGAAAGACACTGAGGAGCCAAGGACAACTCTCGATGGTCCCAGTCAGCAGGGTCCTGGAGTCACCAAGGAGCCCAGGGCCACCCTCCGGGAGCCTAGAGACAGCACAGAACGCAGCCCATGGCCCCTCTGTCGTGGCTACCACTGTGGGAAATCGCTGAGCCAGGAGCCTTGCAGAAGTCTGGCCTTACTGGCCCCTGGTGCCATCTGGTCTGGCCAGCCACCCTTCTATTTATGTATTTAGCCTCTTTGAGACAGGGTCTTGCTATGCAGCTCAAGCTGGTCTTGAGCTTACTTTGTAGCCCAGGCTGGTCTCAAACTAGCTCCTGGTGGCCCCAGAGGGGTCATTTCCAGACAGCCACCTGTGGCCACTCCTACCCGACACCTATCCTTGTCTCCCTTGCTGCTGCACTTATTTTTATATTTATTGTTCCCCTTATTTTCCAATTTTAGGTAATTATACTAATTTTCAGTAATAAAACTAATAGACTATTTAATTTATGTCATATATTTCAGAACAGTACCATTCTTATTAGCCAAAGCCATTTCAGGGGGCCAGGAATATAGCTCAACAGTGTAGTGCCCGCCTGGCAAGCGCAAGGTGATGAATTTGATTCCTGGTAGCAAAAAAAGAACAAAAACAATGTAAGATTTGTTTTGCCTTTCTCTGTTGGATATCTCACTTGGCATGTGGGGCTGTAGGAGACACTTCCTGATCCTCGTCTCAGTCCAAGAAACCAATATTTGTAATCCCAAAGTTACGTTATTGGAATCCCATCAAGTTGATTCCAATCTACCACTTTCCATGCAACCCACAGCGAAAATGAGGACACTAAATTATATTTTTAATTATTGGGGAGTCGAGGGGCTCTAAATCCTGCCACGACATGGCTTTCTGGAACCAAGAGAGCGACCCAGGGCCTCACCTGGTTTTTATTCAGTGGGGGAAGTAGCTTGAGGATTGACTGAGAATTGTGGGAAGTAGGTGACTACTGTGAGCTGAGCTAGGTGTGGGGCCTACATTTACCTCTGCCCTATGCAGAGAGGATATGCAGAGAGAGTAATCTGCATTATGTAGTATTTAATGTTTTGGGAAGTCTAGGGCTTCAGCTTTGGTGTAGTCTTTCAAGCCCCAGGAAGTCATAGCCTCTATCTGGAGGCTCGATCCCAGCTGGCAGCGTGGAGCATTAGCTCTACCATCCTGTCTCCACCCGGCTCACATTAAGGAGCAGCAGGCTTACCAGGGAAACACACATGCCACCTTCAAAGACTATCACCAGCACCTCAGCTAGACCAATACACATTGCTTAAGGCCAACTGAAGGATAAACAGAAGTCCTACCCAGCTCTGTACATAACAATATGAGGAAATAGGATCAGGCTCAGTCAAAATGGAGACAGTGGCTCTTCTTTCAAGGAGAGCTGCTCAGGTGATCCCCCACATGGGGTCAAATTCCTTTCTCTGGAAATGGCTCGCATTGGAGTGAATGGGGCATTCACTTTATAAATTTAAGTTAAGGGTCCAGCAAAATAGCTCAGCAGTCTAACGCACCCACTTAGGCAAACTTAGGCACGTACAGGGACTGTGGTTGGATCCCTGGCACCATATGCCCCCAGGGTGGGCTGAGCCGGCCACAGCCTTCAGGCATAGTGTCAAGCACCTGCAGTCCTAGAGCTGGGGAGGCTGAAAGCAGGAGGATCACCATGAGTCTGCACTGTATAATGAGGCCCTGTAACAACCATGTATATATACTTTTTTAATTAAACATGGTCTCCATCCTTTATTTTAAAAGTTAGAATTAGGGGCTAGGGAGATGGCTCAGTGGAATAAGTGTTTCCCTTGGCAAGCACAAGGGCCTGAGTTCAATCCCCGATTCCACCAAAAAAAAAAAAAAAAAGTTAGAATTCCGTATCAGTCAAACATGAATGCTGAAGTGCTTCCACCGTCACAGTCATTCAGTTATGCATCTAAAATGTACTTTTAGAACACTAGTAATCTAGAACTGAAGACAAGTGAGTTAACAAAACAGCCATAAACTCGTTAGTCCATGTTTTCATGGTGGAACCATGTACATTAAAAAAAAAAAAAAAAGAGTTAGCTATGAACTCATCAAGGGGTAAGTTAGGGCTGGGGTTAGGGCTGGGGTTGCAGTCAGGGCTCCAGCAGGCCTACGAGGCAATCATCTCTCGAAGGCCCCACCTCTGGGAACATGAGACTATGGGAGGACGTTTTGTTTTAAACCATAACAATTCACATGGGCCACCTCTCCATCTTGGTTAAATGATAGCTTATTGTCACCTTTTGTGTGTACTTGTCTCCCTAAAGCCTCAAGAAGTTTGTAATTAATTCATGTTCAATGCTGGGATTATGGGTGTGAATGCTGCTGGGATTATGGGTGTGAGTGCTGCTGGGATTATGGATGTGCTACCACTACAACAGCCTGAATGCAATATAACACAGAGAGACTGGCTCTCTGCTCCTCAGCTGCTGTCCCAGCTCCTCCCTTCCTGCTCTTGCTATTTTGTTGTATTCTGTCACCATGAAGAGCTGCCCTCTTCCAGGTACTGCTCTGACTTAGAGCCAGCCGAGTAAAGACTGAAAACTCCACAAACTGTGAGCTAAATTTTTCCTTAATTTTGGGTGTCACATTGTCCCAGCAATGTGAGAAAAGTAATGGAGACACTTATTGTGCATATCTTTGCCCTTGTTAACATTAACAGGCTTTTACAGCAAATGCCAGGGGCTTGTCAAGGGCTTCACCAAGTGTCTGGAGCACAGGGTTACATGTATCTGTTTGCTGGCGTTGCAGACCCACCTCGTGCCATAGTGGCCACCTGCTGCTGGTCATGAGCTTGCCACAGGCCCAGCACTGCACTGAGTTCTATGTAAGGGATTGCCCCAAATCTCAGTTTAAAACACTAGTCTAGCACCTTCCTGTGTCCTTGCAACAGGAGGCAGGTACACCTCAGTTGGGCCCTCGCGAGGCTGCTGTCCCTGTAGGTTTGGTGACATCACCCCCAAGGCTTGGCTGGGAAAGGACCCACATCTGAGTCTCCTGAACTCACTCAGCAGGCCTTCTCTAGAGCTGTGCATATGCACTAACAGAAGAAGGAAAGAGCCGGGCGTGTGGGCACCCCAGCAGCCCTGCGGTACCTCCTTCGGCACACTGCAGGTCTGTGGAGAGCGAGCCTGGAGCATGAGCAAGTCCCAGGTCTCTCCCCACCACCACCACCCTGCTTTATGTTTGAGGACACCTGAGCCCGCTTACCTGCTCTGTGCCTCCAGCAAGCGGTCTCCTGAGACTTCAACCACGTGGCGATTTCAGGAGGCCCAGTGTGTTTTTCCTTTCGGTTCTGACAGTCACACCCCCCAGAGAGCAGGCCTTGGAAACTTTTCAGAGATTTACATCAAATTCTCACTCGCCATGGTGACTAGGGATCAGGAGGCAGAAAGACAGATAGACAGACAGACACAGGCTCTATAGGGAGTGTAATAAATGTCATACCTGTGCCGTTGATGTGGAGCAGGCAGTGACTTCTATTTATTTATTTATCTTTGGCGGAACCAGAGACTGAACTCAGGCCCTTGTGCTTGCCAGGCAAGCACTTACTCTACTGAGCTATCTCCCCACCCCTTGTCTATTTTATTTAAAAAAATGTTTGTTTTTGAGATAAGGTCTCACTATGTAGCTCAGGCTGGCCACAAACTCACAGAGATCCTCAGCCTCCCAGAGTGCTGGGATTATAGGCGTGTGCCACATCCCAGCTGAGTCACAAGACAGAGCATTAAGGGGTGGCGGAGCAGTCATCCCCTTCGGCCACCACACGGCAGCTCGTTCCTCCAGCTGCCCTGCAGGTGGTGCAGTGTGGTGGTACACACCTGTAATCCCAGGACTCTAGGAACTGGAAACATTTTTGTGGATCTGCAGCACCCCTTAGGCACTGTGTCCTGCTGAGCTTTAGGGGGTATGGTCTGGTCCTGGGATTGGTATCCAGCCCTCTCCTGTTTCTGTCCCCATAAAATAGGCAATGTTCCTTCCTCGTGTCAGGGGAGCCACCCATGGGCACATCCCTTAACGCTCCGTCTTGTGACTCAGCCTGACTAGGCCTGGGGTGCCCAGATGCCGGGTTACCCCATTCCAGGTGCGTTTGAGTGGCTGCCTCTGCCGCAGGGCACTGACCTCAGTGAACAGAGCCGACTGCCCTGCCCAGTGTGGGTGGCCCTTCGGGAGCCATTGAAGGTGAAAGTGACTTCCCCTGTGACTGACAGCTGCATGCTGGATGGCTTCTCCTGAATTAGAGCTTGAATTTGGCCTGCAGCGCATTGCCTGGCTGTCCTGGGTGTCCACACACACACACACACACACACACACACACACACACACACACAGGCACTCTGAGACGCACCAGGACATGGGTGATGGGATGTTCTGGGCCTTCCTGTGATTTCAGAACTGTGTGTTTGTCAAAACACAGAGAACTCTCTGCCAACAAGAGTGAACTTTACCCCCCCTTTTTTTTTTCAGTGTTTAAACAATTCTTTTATTTTTTGCCATTCTCTTAGCAGTTTAAAAAAAGTATATTTCTCATTGGGCTGGCGAGAAAGCTCAGTGGACAAAGCTTGCTTTGGCAATAGCCGGGCGTGGTAGCGCAGTCCTGTAATCCCAGCGCTCGGGAGGCTGAGGCAGGAGGATTGTTGTGAGCTCGAGACCATCCTGAGCTCAAAGTGAGCTTAAGGCCAACCTGAACTGCATAGTGAGACCCTGTCTCAAAAAAGACAAAAAAAAAAGCTTGCTTAGGCAAACACAGGGACCAGGGATTGAACCCTGGTCCCGCATGCTGTGCCAGCTCCCCTGGGGTGCACTGAGCCAGTGACAGAGTCCAGGTGTGGTGGCACACACCTGTAATCCCAGCATTGGGGAGGCTGAAAACAGGAGGATCACTAGGAGTCCGATTTAGTAGTGAGGCCCTGAACACCCTGTAGATCCTTCCCTTGCCTGATGACAACATTCAAAAGGAGTCTACCCTTCATCTCATGTTGAGACTCTGTTGTGGTGATCTTCATTTGAATTCAAGGATCTCTTGACCGGAAATGTGAAATTCCGAGAAGGCTCAGCAATTACCCATAGATCCAAATTTTCAGGCTGCTTCCCCAAATACCTGAAGACCTCTGGTGATCTGAATATGTTGTAACACTCGGATTTAACACCTTTCTCCGGCTGCTGGGGCTTCGGGCAGTGGCTACAATCCAGCAGCTTTAATCCACTTTTTATTGGGAAGCAGGCGGGAGTTTACTCAGATGCTGGCAGGAACCTGTTACTTTAAGCTCAGCATTCCAGTGCAGCTCTCTGGAGGGCCTCTCAAGGCGGCTGCTGATTGGCCGAATGTTACCCTTTTTAAAAAGTGAAGTATGTTTTGTTTTTTGTCTTTTTGAGACAGGGTCTCACTGTGCAGTTCAGGCTGGCCTTAAGCCCACTTTGTAGCTCAGGCTGGTCTTGAACTCACAACAATCCTCCTGCCTCAACCTCCTGAGTGCTGGGATTACAGGCATACACCACCACGCCCGGCTAGAAGTATGTTTTTTATTTTTTATGTATTCATTTTTTTGTCTTTTTGAGACAGGGTCTTACTATGCACTTCAGGCTGGCCTTGAGCTCACTTCCTCGCTCAGGCTGGTCTTGAATTCACAACAATCCTCCCGCCTCAGCTTCCCGAGTGCTGGAATTACAGGCATGCACCACCACGCCCGGCTTAGAAGTATGTTTTTTAAAGTCAATAAAGAGCCAAGGGTGGGAGGAGCCCCGGGGCCGCGGAGGGAGGCTCCTCAGAGCCCCAGCGCCTCTCCTACGAAACCTCGCGCCCTTGAGACAGCAGCCTGCCCTGCCTGGAGCTGGGGAGCCGCAGGGAGGCACGCCGCACCTGCGCAGGGATGTGATGAAGTTAACAGACAAGCACTGAGGTAGAAGACATCTGTGACACCTATGCTCAGTGGCGTATCAGTGAGTTCCAGAACACGCAAGCAACATCTATGCAATGTCGGCAGCAGCAGCAACAGCCAGAAAGACAGCAAACCCAGAAGGATGGACAGAGGTGGCTGAGAAACCATTTGCAGAAGGGAAAAACCTTAATGGCTCAGAAGTCTGTGGCCCTGACAATCTCATTAGCAATTTTAAAATGCAATGTAAAATAATGGGGCATCTAAAAATACCAAAGAAGGGCCAGCCAAATAGCTCAGCAGATTAAAATGCCTGCAAGCAGGAGCAGGGGCTGCCATGCCCCCCTACCCCCGGGGTGCACTGAGAGGGCAATTGAGACTGGGTGTGGTGGTGCACACCGGTAATCCCAGCACTTGGGAGGCTGTAAACAGGAGAATCACTACGAGTCCTATCTAGTAGTGAGACCCTGAACACCCTGTAGACCCTTCCCTAAAATACAAGAAAAAAAATAAAGAAAAACCAAAGGGGGGAAAAAAAAAAAGTCAAGTGTGGTGGTACACACCTGTAATCCCAGGACTCTAGGAGGCTGAAGCAGGAAGATTTCGAGTTTGAGCCTGGGGAACTTAGTAAGATCCTAATTTAAAATAAGAAATGGGAGCCGGGCATGGTGGTACAGGCCTGTAATCCCAGCACTGAGGAGGCTGAGACAGAAGGATTGTTGTGAGTTCGAGATCAGCCTGAGCTACAAAGTGAGCTTAAGGCCAGCCTGAACTGCATAGTGAGACCCTGTTTCAAAAATAAAAAATAAAATAAAATAAATAAAATAAAATAAGAAATGGGCTGAGGATGTAGCAGAGAGCAGAGGCCCTGGACTCAACCTCCAGAGCTACCAAGAGTTTAATAAGAAGAGCAGAGGGTGTGATAGTGACAGGAAGGAAAAAAGGAAGGGAGGGAGCGCAGGAGGGAAGAAAGGAAGAGAGAGGGAAAAGCACTTCCTAGTTCCAAATGAATGAAGTTGCAATACTTTTGAACCTGAGTTCGAACTTGATAACTTGAATTTGAATTTAATAATCCATTGCCATCTGTGCAGTGCTCGCCTGTGATCCCAACACTCAGCTAGCCGATTCCCACAGATTCAAAGCTACCCCGGGGTACAGAGATCTTGTTGTAGGCGTCAGAGTTAGATAGAAATATTCTAGGCAGTCAGACAGGGCCAGACCCCCTAGGAGACAAGATGGCAGACAAGGTGACTCTGCAACTTGGAAGAGACAGACACTCCCTATGGGCCACACCTCAAGACCAAGACAAAGAGGAAACACAGCTACATACTTTTCTAGGGATGGGCATCAAGGATTGATATTCTAAATAGGTATCAATCACCTTGGAAGAGCCCTATTGAGTCACTAACCTAACCCCTAACAGGAAGAGACCCTGTCCCAATTTCTGGCACGCTTGCTACGTCCCTATTTGTTCCTGAACTTAATCAATTTTACCTGAGCACTGGTGCTTGTAATGTCATTGGTTAACCATAGTTTTGTCCCACCTCTTTTCCACTTAAGCGAGTTCCCATGTCTTCACCACCTTAGACCCGCCTCACCACATGGTTTCCCTGGAAGAGACAGTTTCCTGGGGATCACCCACTCAGACCTCCCTCCTGTCCCTCTCTGGGACAGGAGCTTTCTTTCCCTCAATAAATCTATTCTGTTCATAACCTCCGTTTGTTCTTAAAATTCATTCTTCAGTTTTAGAGAACATGAACCTGTACAGGTCAGGTCCAGAGATTGTTTTTTCCCTATGCCATTTGGAGGTTCCCTATATTGTTTGGAGGTCACCCACCCGAGATCAGTTTTTCTCCCTGTATCACTGTTAGAAAAAAAAGTTTAAATATCTTTTTTTTTTTTTTTTTTTGGCGGAACCAGGGATTGAACTCAGACCCTT